>OOFH01010541.1:2537-13941 GCA_900323355.1 Merlangius merlangus
GGACGGACACGGACACACACACACACACACACACACACACACACACACACACACACACACCCACACCCCCCCCCCCCCCCCACCCACACACACACACACACACACACACACACACACACACACACACACACACACACACACACACACACACACACACACACACACACACACACACACACACACACACACACACACACACAGTGGAGAAGTCGGTTAATTCCCTTACAGCAACCTTAAGTGAAACTGGAATAATTTTTTATTTCCCGGTGCAGGAATTATTCTGTGATTGTAAGCGTGTGTTGATGATCATCATTGAGATACAAGTGTTTATACCTTCTTATTCTCATCTCGGTAAAGCGTCATCGCTCTGTTGTGTTTGATGCGCTCCTCTCTGTCTCTGGTCACAGCGCGGCGCTCCTCATCGCGCATGTAGTCAGCCTCCTTCACTTTACTGGCCAGCTGCAGCCTCAACCCAACCCCTTTCTCCTCTATCTGCCTTTTCAGCTGCTCTCGTATCTCTTTCCTGGTGAAAGGACAGCATATTCAGTTTTCTTTCCCATCAGTAAACAGTGAAAGTCGGTATTGTATTATTTGCAGTATGGAAAACATGGCAGGTGTAGGCCTACGATGAAAGACTACCCCGAGGCTTGTTAAATCAATGGGGGGAGGGGGGCAGACTATTATATACCGATAATCTTCTCTCTCACTGCTGGTGCCATAGAAAGGTCTCCGCCACCCTTGATGATACCTGTCAGACCAGGAAAAGAGGTGACGTTTATCACTGACTCGCTCCTATTTTCAAAGAAATCAAAGCTCTTCTCGCTCTTTTAAATTTCGCCCGACAATCAGACTGGATTAGAGCAGTTCACAGACAGAGTGTCTCACGTGTAGTGTTCCTTCCTCTGCATGCAGAGGGACCTCTGCTGATTGTGGTGGTGGACAGCCAACGTCTCCAGGCATACGGTGCGTTTAGGGACCAGGGGGGGATGCAGAGGGTTCAGCCTGGGAAGGCTCTGGAGACCAAGCATCATGGAAATAATTTATCTTTAATCGAGAAGGCTGTAGTAGTAATGCATTGTAGTTTTCAGCCTGGTGGTCGACCTATTAAATTCACCTGAAAGTCTTTCCAGGACTGGGTTACATGTGAGATCTTTGGCAACGCCAAAGACGTGACCATCAGGCACCGACTCTGGCGTGAGGGAGGTGAGCTGTGAGGAATAATCACCGGAGTGGAGGCCAAGCAAATGCTTGCTGCGGTGATGTAAACAGCGCACGGTCAACTGATACAAAGTTAAGACGATCTAAACAGAGATTCAACTCATTTAAATGCAGCTGAAACGATTTTTTTTCCTTACGTAGTTTCATGGTGAAGTTGAAGCCGGCTGTGTCCCTCAGTCGGTGAAGTTTCATTCTTTCCATTTCTAACAAGCGTTCCAACTCTCTCTCTCTATTCTCTTTTTTGAACCCTACATCGTCATACATCCCAGAAAACGGCTTGTGCAGCCTATAATGGATGTATGAAAAAAATAAATAGATATAATCCCAGTCCATACAGTACTAGTTAATCATGTGTTTGTTAAGCGGTATGTTGCCCTTGAGTGCTTTGCATTGGCAACAATTGCCTTGGAAATACACACTTTACCACTTTACCTCCAGCCCCATTGTTAGCAGTAAGCAGGGTGGACTTTAAGTTGAATAGCCTCTGACAAAGGACAGACAAAAAACTCAACTCCAGCAAAAACAACAGACTACTGTGTGATTAGGAGACTGATTGATTAGGTCGGCAGATATTAATAAATACTTTATTCAACATACTTTATTCAACATAATTCACTTTAGCATTTATGGAAGCAGGATCATTGCACCTGTTAACTTGAAGCAACTCACTCTTCTAACATTACAACTTTTTAAAATGGTTCTATAGTCAGAGTGGGTATTCAATATGTGGAATAATGATTGTCGCTTTGAAATAAAAACACTGAGCAGATTCTTTGTGCCGCCTCATATGCCCAGCTCCTTGTGGTTTTCAACCAGCCAGGCATGGTATTTATTCAGCTTGTGATCTTGAGGGGTGACCTAAGATATTACGACAAAACAATCCATACGTGTGATTTAAGAAAGTTATTTTGTACAATGACAATGAAAACTGCTGGTAATAAAACAATCTTTGGTACCTTTCTCCATTCTTCCACACAGAAGATCCTGTAGGAATCGTTTCCGTATTTTCCTATGCCATGTAGTTCAATTGGATAGCGCCATTGTTTGCTTAGATATTCCTCTGTAATAGAAAAAGCACAGGGATTAATATGGTTATTGCTTTTATTTGACATTGTAGGGTCAAAAACAAACAGTTGTGTGGTTTGTGTCAGTAGTGTGACCACATGTGCTTGATCAATATTTAGCATGAAACAGTTTGACAGTGGGAAAATTGTAAAAGCTTTACCTGAAAAGCGAATTATTATTTTGGCTCTGATCTCATACAAGCCAAGTGGCTTCAGAAGTTCAGAAATTGACTTCCAATTTGCATCTTTAGTTATTTCAGCAGATGGGTAATGCTCAAAAAACTGCCAAAGAACCGGAATGGCCACTTTTCCTGAAGGTAAATAATAAAGATCATACATCAACCCAATATCGTCTGACTTTTAAACATAATTGAACTAGTACTACATGATGAATGTGTTTATTGACTGTCCGCCCGTATTTATCCACTCACCACTGGTCTTGTTTAAGAATATGGTGGCCACGAGCAGCTTCCAGGGGTTGTGAAACAGGGTTTCCTGCACCAGGTAAAATGGGGAGCGTGGGGGAGTCCACTTCTTGAAAGCTTTTCTCCTTGGTGGGCTGAGAACTACAATATGAGAAGACAGGGCAATCACAATGTTGTTTTAAAAAAAATATACACAAAAATAAAATACAGAAATAAAAAACATCTGATATTGACATTAGTATTGTCAATTATGTTAATTGCATACATTTATTCAGTAACAATTACCGTCTCTTTGTGATTTACCACTGAAATAGGGGCTGGTCTTTCGTTTGTCACCCAAGGTTGTGGACTCTGTTTAAAGACATACCACAAGAATTATCCTCATGCAGGTATGCTTTTAATGCCACCAGTATATGCATATCATATCATGCGCAAAACCATAACTCATGCATAAAGCATACATACTCTGGCGTTCTCTTGCTGGTGAACAGCATTCATCAGGCGTGTCAGGTGACAAGGACACTTCCCCCTTGACGATCTCATTCTCCCTATTAGCACATTGGAACTCAGATTGAGTTTCCAACTCTTCTTCCACTGGTATCTTTTCCTCATACCTTCCTCGCTTGGTTTCAGCTTCACTCACTCTCTGGCCGGCCGCATCAACAGTCACAATGATAGCCAGGGGCGGGGGGCCTGGCTGTGTATTCTCCGGCCTCTGCCAGGTGTTTGCTTGGCTTGTCAGAGCAGCAGACGGTTTGAAGAGCTTCTCCCTCAGCCGACCTCTTAGGTTACTTTCCGGTCGAGAATCCCCCAACGACGTTAAAGACACAGACTGCGTTAAACATTCCCCGGCGTTCATAGTATCACATCGCCCTCCCCTTGAAAATACCTGCATGTTTTTCACAGTACCAATGTCAACGTTCTCTGCCTTTTCTACGATCTGCTCTTTGATTATAGGCGAGACGTCCAAAGTCTGCTTGGATGCAAAGGCTTCTTGATGTTCAGTTCTGGTCGGGGAAGTTTTTTTTCTGTCCGTTTTACTTTGAAGCAGATCTGACAATTCAGTCACACTTTCTGATTTAATCTCCAGCTTTTTGGCACCTGTTGCCAGCTTTCTTCTTCTCGGCCTCTTATCCACGGGAACAGCCAGTGATGTGTGTCTCACCCCATCCTGAGAGGTGCTAAAATCAAAGACGTCTACATGTAAACCTCCTTCTCCATCTTTCAGAAGGAAAGCTTGCAAAGATGCTTTGGACCGGAATGTCTTCCCTTGGGAACTGTAGGAGTAGATGTAAATTATTATTAGCAGTAATCTTCTATTGATTTTTTTTAACATGCATCTAGATAGATGCATGTGATCTGAACCAATTTAATTACCTTGTAATGTAGACGTCCATTTTGCCTGCTGTCTTGCCTGCTTTCCGTTGTTTCACTACTCTTGTCCAGCCAGTAGGCATTCTCAAAGTATGTGATGATGAATCATCCTTGTCTGTCTGAATATTTATAATTTCTCTATTTGCGTCACTGTCCAACTGACTATTGCATGTAGCCATCGGATCACCCATTTCGGTTATGTATTGTTTATATTCCTGGTTGTAACAGGGGTATATCATAAAGATAGGGCTGTCATTTATTTAGGCATCCTAATGGTATCGATTGATGGGAGTAGACTGCTCAGAATACCAGATCGAATATCGAACATCCTAACAATGCAAGAACTAGGTATCTAGTTGTAAATGCGACTTTATAATGCAGTTACATCCGAACGCATGCCTACCTCAATTTCCTCAGCTCTGAAATTGAACATGGGACATTTTTCATGGGGCTGTGAGCCGACATAGCTTTTGCTTTGCTCTTTTCTGATCATTCTGTAAACAACCCTGACGTCGCCTTGCTACGCGCGCCGATCAAAACACAGGAAGCACAATCTCGGAGCATGCGCAGTAGGAGTACATTTGTGAGAGCCGATCCTGGTGCAAACCTGTTGAATAAACGTTTCTATATTATATTCACAGTAAAAAAGAGAGAATGAGAGCCGTGCCGACATGGATAGACAAAGTTCACGATCGCGACAAAATTGAACAATGGTAAGAACTAAAGTTTATGCGCTATTTGGAGTAATTCTGAGCTCTACTTGATGCAGGGACATGGGTAGCAACGGGGGTTGCTATGTAAACTAACGTTAACTCGTAACCAAGCTAGCCAATTTATACTTCTTGACGTTTGTCACTCCTTCAATTACAGCATTTGATCCTTCCCAATGTCTTGTCGTGACAATTTACTTCTCTTTGCATTATAACATAATAGTATACGAGGACTTCATCTCAGTAATCACAGCATTTAGTGGAGGGGAGCTAACGTTAGCTGGGGTCTCTAGCTGCTCCGCTAGGCTAACATCTCTATAGGACGCTGCTGCAAAATATTCGGCGTTAGTGAGATTCATCCTGCAAGTGACCGTTATTTGTATTAGTTTAGTTTCCTGTGTTTTAAATGAACGCACCAAGTCTATGTAAAGGAATACAGCTACGACATGTCAGATTCACTGAAGTGCCTTTTCTCATATTTTCATTTCCTTTCCTTTCCTCCCTTTCAGTATTTACGACCTTGCCTTCAAACCAGATGGTAGCCAACTCATTGTTGCTGCTGGTAACCGTGTTTTGGTAAGACTGTCAGGTGTATTTTATTGCACACTTATCGAATATAGATAGATTGTTCTGTATTTATCTTCGAGGTGAAATTATGGCTAATAGCAACAAAAATCATCACAAAGTATTATGAATAAGCGCAGCTGATAAACACGAGAATAAAATATTAATAACATCTGTATCAAATAAATTAATGATAGGCTACCCGGTCCCTTACTCAATCATTTTGTTTTTCAGGTGTATGACACATCAGATGGCACTCTTATTCAACCACTCAAAGGACACAAAGACACAGTTTACTGTGTTGCCTACGCCAAAGATGGTAAAAAATTAATTTGAATCATAACTAACATTGAAATACAAGCAAAACCATACGTTAACATGCTCTCTCTTTAGGAAAGAGGTTTGCATCGGGTTCGGCTGACAAAAGCATAATCATATGGACGTCTAAGCTGGAGGGTATTTTGAAATACACGTGGGTGTCCTCTTTGCACACTATAACAGGTATTTCTATATAGCTAGAATTCTTGGATCTTAATAGTCGTATTTATTTTTGTATCTTACATAGACATAATGACTCCATCCAATGTGTTGCCTACAACCCTGTCACCCACCAACTTGCCTCCTGTTCATCTGGGGACTTTGGTAAGTGTGTGCGTGCGTGCGTGCATGTCTGTGCTTGATTTTGGATGGTTCAGTAGCATTGCTTATAAATGTATTCAGACAATCATGAAAATAATGTATTCATGTCGGAACAGATAGTAAACTATCAAACAGATAGTTTCATTAATTTCTCACACAATTCTTAGGTTTGTGGTCCCCTGAGCAGAAATCTGTTTCAAAGCATAAAGTAAGCAGCAAGATAACATGTTGTGGGTAAGTGAACACGCTTTATTGTTGACTAACATTTCCGCCCTATTCTTATATTTTTTGCGTTTCTGATTCCTTGGTTTTGCTATCCACAGATGGACAAATGACGGCCAGTACCTGGCCCTGGGCATGATGAACGGAGTGGTGAGCATCAGGAACAAGAACGGGGAAGAGAAGGTCAAGATTGAGCAACCAGGGGGCTCCTCCTCACCAATCTGGTCCATTGCTTGGAACCCTTCCAAGTTAGTTCTTCTCAGAAACGAATTAATCATACTTGCACTAGACAGCACTTTTATTCTGTGACGGGTGTAAAAAGAAAAACCGGTTGTCCTTGTTTACATTGTAAATTCAAGGTCACCTAGATGAAAATAATAAATATATAAAGAGGTATCGAGAATACAGGGTCATTTAGATGCAGATCTAATGCAGGGCCAGCAGATGGCAGTGTTTAACCACTCCCATTATGACAGGGACTGCTGGAGTGTCATCGTTTTGGGAGCAAGAATACTATTGAGGAGATATATGGCTGTTGGTGCCAGAGCAGCTGTGTCTGCTCTATAACGCCCCCTACAGTCAGGGCAAACATTTTGTCATCGGCAGCAGCTATACGAGCGAATCACTGAAGGGAGAAACCGGCAGATGGAGAAAATATGTGGGAGGAAGAGTCAGCGGGAAAAGGACAGCAGGAAAGCTTCTTCAATTCAGATATCTACATATGGCATATGGTATAGGAAGGCTGAAAGGGGAAGTAAATAAAGATGTCTTTAGGAGGGGTATATACACGAGGGAATTTAGCAAGATGAATAGCTAGACTCATCATGGTTTCACCAACGACTTTGGTTGGTCATTATAACTTCATTGTTAACCAACTATTTCCCGGTCACTTTCGTAGGGATGAGCACAATGACATTCTGGCTGTGGCGGACTGGGGCCAGAAGCTGTCCTTCTACCAGCTAAGTGGAAAGCAGGTGAGCCCCGGCAGCTCCCATGTTAGCAAGCGCAGACACCCAGACTGTCACCAATTTGCACCCCTGTGCGAAAAAAAGTGTGAAGCGCTGTCGGAGCTTGAAGGAGGTGATTGTCGAGTGCAGTTAACATATTTCTTTTTTTTATCATCGTTTGTTTGGCTGATTGGAACACAAGATAACTGATAACATCACTGTGCTGATAAAAAATACAAACAGGACAACACGTATCGTCCCTTCTTGAATGCAAGTTATTTTTAAGGCTTTGGCGGGGATCAGGTTTTTTCCTCTTTTTGTAGCTAGGTGCGGTTGAATCCATAACATCGGTGCTTTGGAAGCGATTTGGCTCCTCTTCCAATAATAATTCCCCCAGAATTTCTTCCTCCCTCCATAATGTCCTTTGGCAGTGCTGTAATTATGGACAATTATGCACTCTTCATTTCTCCGGCGTCAAACCTTGGGCTCAGGCATTGTCTGCGGCCTGTTTATCTGTTTAAGTGAACATGCTGTTTTGATTACGGTGGCTCAAAATAGCTCGTAATGAAACAACTGTCCAAATGTGTATTTCAGTGCACAAGTAGGCTGACGGTTGAGACGGTTCCTTCCCAGAGTGAGCAGAAACAGATGCACCCAGCTGAAAGTGATATCATTATGCGCAATGGACCTTGAGCACCCGCCGCAATAAAGACAGAGAAACATTTTTCTTTTGTGTTCATTGTATTCCCAAAGTGAGGGTTCAATAGATTGCGGTATGTTGATTTGTGTCTTTTGAAGGGTCTCTGACAGTGATCTCTGGGGTTGTCCTGGGTCCCTTCTTCCCGCATGATTTACTTATCTTTCAGAATTGAGAAGACCACTCCTTTTTTCCTTCATGTTTTTTCTTTTTTCTTTTTTTTCTCCATTTCCTCAAAAGAT
This sequence comes from Merlangius merlangus, assembly GCA_900323355.1. NCBI lineage: Eukaryota > Metazoa > Chordata > Actinopteri > Gadiformes > Gadidae > Merlangius > Merlangius merlangus. The sequence goes on from OOFH01010541.1 coordinate 10,640, forward strand.
CGGTAAAGACCGACCGCTGACCTACGACCCCTGCTGCGTCAGTTACTTCTCCAAGGGCGAGTACATCGTCATGTGCGGCTCGGACAAGCGGGCCTCCCTCTACACCAAGGACGGGGTTCGGCTGGGCACTGTCGGGGAGCAGAACTCCTGGGTGTGGACGTGCCGGGTCAAGCCTGACTCCAACTATGTGGTGGGTCAAGGTTCTCCGGGAGATGACTATCCCCCCGGGTCAGCCCCTGTAGGTCATGACTCGCTGTATGAGTCCCTGTAGGTGGATACACCATGTAGGTTATGACTCCCTTTATTACTCTCTGTAGGTTGATACAGCATGTACAGGGTGTCCGCGCATCCTTAAAAAGTCTTAAAAAGTCTTAAATTTATGTTTCTAAATTTAAGGCCTTAAAAAGTCTTAAATTTGTAACAAATGTCCTATGCTGGTCTTAAATACTGTAACTTTTTACAGGTCTTAAATTTGTCGGGGCAGGACTATTTATTTTTTTATTTTTCTCGAGGGACTTTTCAGGAAGGACATGTAGAGAGGCTCCATTCTTGCTAGCTGAATATATAAACCATTATCTGCGTGCTTGCTAGCTAGTCTGCAACAATGGGTAGGTGCAAATTCAAAGACAGTTGGCTGGAAGACGTCCGTTTCCGAAGTTGGCTCGCGTCTGTTGCCAACCCCCACCATCGTGTGTTTTAGGTCTTAAATTTCATTCAAGGTGGTATTAAAAAGGTCTTAAAAAGTCTTACATTTGACTTGCTGAAGCCTGCAGATACCCTGATGTAGGTTATGGTTCCTTGTAGGTTATGACTCCCTTTATGTCTCCCTGTACATTATGACTCCTGTAGGTTATGAGTCCTGTAGGTTATGACTCCCTTTATGACTCCCTGTGTGTTATTACTCCCTGTAGGTTATGAGTCCTTGGAGGTTATGACTCCCTTACTGAGTCCTGTAGGTTATGACTCCCTTTATGACTCCCTGTATGTTATTACTCCCTGTAGTTATGAGTCCTTGGAGGTTATGACTCCCTTACTGACTCCTGTAGGTTGATACTCCCTGTAGGGTGTGACTCCCTCTATGTTAATCAGCCTGAACTTCCTTTCTTGAATTAATAATGCACATTGGCTGTACATTAAGATTAAATAATTCAGCAGACGCTTTTTACCACAGAGAACAAAATAATCCTATGGGATATTGGAGTAACTACAGAAAAAATTATATAGAAAGTTCTACGTTTAGAGTAAAAAAAAAAAGGTTATCGATAGGAAAGAAGATGATGTATCAATTATAAAAAAAAAAAATCAACCATCCACCATTGACATATTTTACCAGCAACCACTTTGAATTCCAGTCATACAAAGTCGTACTTATTCTCCCTCCCTCACACCTCCACACCCCCCCCCCCCACACACACACACACACACCCTATAACTAAACGGAGTGTGACACGGCGTATGAGCGCGAGAGAGCAGGAGCTGTGAGTAGCCCCGATGCCGCTGCGCGAGAGACACCGCTTTTTTTTTTTTTTTTTAACAACGCGAACATTCTGCCACTCTTACGTTTCTTTTTATAGACGTGTTAATGGGATGTGCTGTTATATTCTTATCTGTCCCTTCTTTCATTCTGTCTCCCTCTCGCATGCCAGGTGTTGGGCTGCCAGGACGGGACCATTGCCTTCTACCAGCTGATTTTCAGCACGGTCCACGGCCTTTACAAGGACCGCTACGCGTACAGGGACAGCATGACAGACGTCATCGTGCAACACCTCATCACCGAGCAGAAAGGTGCCGGGCCCTGTCTGCCTCTCTGTCTCTCTCTCTGTCTTGTCTTTTTTTAAAGCACCTTTCACACATGCAGTCTTACCCTGCGAAGTTCCCGAAGATTTTCGTTTTCATTTGGGGAGAGAGGAACCAGGATCGATATTCCACCAAATCCGAACCCGACAATATCCCTGACAAAGACGTGGTAATAGTCACGTATCGTTTCCTTTACCGTCCGAGTAGTGAATGAAAGCAGTCACGTTGCCGGGGGTCAAGGCACGTAAAGGGTTACGTCGACTGGCTAAAGACTCTTCCACATAGTTTGAGCGAAACAATCACAAGACTCCACTGAGAGGACGTATATGAAATCGGCGACTGTTTATCTCAACGCCCCCAATGCTTATCGGGTGATCCGATGTGGTAATATCAACACAGCTTCTGATTTTCGTACACAAGCTTTTTTTTTTTTCTGGAAAGGATCCGAAATAAAGGAGCTCCTCTCAATCCGTGAGTTTTATGGCAGCTGCCTGCCATACGTGTAGAGGGATTGAAGCACTCTCAGGACTGAGTCTGTGGGTGTGTTCGAAACCACCTACTTGCTCACTGCAGTGCTTACTACCTACGAAATATTTGGCTTAAGCCTGCCACACACATAAAGATAATCGGGCTGATTTTGCCCCGATTTTCCCCCTTCCGACCACGGACAGACATCGCCCGATTATCTTAAGCTCTTAAGATTATCTTATAAGATTCTCTTGTAGTGTGTGGTGTGTTCGGAGTGAAATTCGGCCGACAATTGGCTCCGAAATCAGTCGGCGCCGATAATCGTAAGTATTAAACATGTTCAATATTTACGATTATCGGCGGAGAACGTTGTGGCGTCAACTCGTCTTGTGTGGGGGGGAAGCCGACAATCGGGAGTCTCCAACGTGACGTAATATTGAATTTAACCAATAAAGAGCGAGCTGACTGAACACGGAATTATAACGAGCTATCTCCATGGCTACGATATCCCTGCTACCACCAATATGGCGAAGACAGTTAAAGTTAGATGGACCTCCGATATGGAGGATAAACTTGTCGAACATTGGCAAACACACGAGTGTTTGTACAAAGTCCAAAGTCTCTTCTTTCTTTTGCTTTGGGATTTTTCAGTTAGGATTAATCCCAAAACCACCATCATGCAGTCGGTATCCAGCTGGTCCTCCATGAGTTTACACCGGTTTACACTCGCTCTTCTTCCTTGTAGTTGTTCAATGACTATTTTTGGTGTGACTGCCCCACAGGTCAGTCAGAGTACTACGTCAGATCACGTTTGTTCACGCGAGATTTCTTGCTTGAGGGACAAGATTCTAGTGCGTCTGAAGACAAATCTTTATGTGTGTGGTGTGCTGTGTTTGGAATATCGCAGGACACCACACACAATACGATCAAAACTGTTAAATCACAGATTTTTTATCTTCATGTGTGGGGTCTCTCACAGATAAAAAATCGGTTGAGATTTATAAAATCTTTATGTGTGTGGCAGGCTTTACGTCTAG
>OOFH01010763.1:2920-18437 GCA_900323355.1 Merlangius merlangus
CTCGTCACTCAGTAAGCGGAAGTCCCGCCCACTCCTTCTCGGTGGATCAGGAGGATGTTGAACAAGGCTCAGCAGCATCACCGTTCATCACGATCATCATCCAAACCCAGGGTCGTCATCAGCGGGGAGCTAACAGGCTAACTGACAGGTAGGTGGTGTTCCTCCGCCGGCTCTGCACCCCCTCACCACCCCCTCCTGGTTCTCTGTCATTCCCCCCGCAGATCAGTCCGTACGACGACACGTCGGTCCGTGTCTCCGACGTTTAAGCTAAGAGTGATGCTAACGCTGACAGCTAGCCCCCCTCCTAGCAGCCAGCTCTCCTGTTAGCAGCTAGCTCTCCTGTTAGCATCTAACTCTGCTGTTGGGATCTAGCTCTCCTGTCAGAAGCTAGCTCTCCTGTCAGACGCTAGCTCTCCTGTTAGCAGCTAGCTCCGTGGCTAATCCATCCGTGACGTATGAAGCCGGAGTCCTAGGAAGCGATGCTGAGGGTCTTGATGACCAGAGGCCTCTGGTACCGGGAGCCTCTGGTACCGGGAGCCTCTGGTACCAGGAGTCTCTGGTACCGGGAACCTCTGGTATCAGGAGGAGCCTCTGGTACCGGGAGCCTGTGGTACCAGGAGCTCCTCTGGTACCAGTGGCGCCTCCTGATAACAGAAACTCCTAGTACCAGAGACTCCTGGTACCACAGGCTCCTGGTACCAGGAGCCTGTGGTACCAGGAGCTCCTCTGGTACCAGTGGCGCCTCCTGGTAACAGAGGCTCCTGGTACCACAGGCTCCTGGTACCAGGAGCTCCTCTGGTACCAGTGGCGCCTCCTGGTAACAGAGGCTCCTGGTACCAGAGCCTCCTGGTACCAGGAGCCTTTGGTACCAGGGGAAACCTGTGGTACCAGGAGGAGCCTGTGGTACCAGGGAGCATCTCGACCAGGCTGCAGCAGGCGTGAGTCTGGTTGAACACATCCAGGGTAGTCAAGTGTGTGTCTGCTGACCTGAATGAAAATAATTAACAGTTAGAGGTGCACTGGTTCTGGTGTGCGTGTGCCTGTGTTGTGTGTCAGTAGATGTGGTCTGTGTGTGTGTAGATGGGGTCTGTGTGTGACTGTAATATGTGGTGTGTGTCTGTAATTGTGGTTTCACAGATGTGGTGTGTGTGTGTAGATGTGTATATTTTATGTGTGTGTCTGTAGATATGGTGTGTGTCTGTAGATGTGGTGGTGTGTCATATATATGTGGTGTGTGTTTGTCCTGTCTTGTCGTAGTGGTGTCCATCACCGCCGCTGACCTGTTTATATAATTCACCTCGGGGAGTAGAGTAACGGCTGTAACGTTGCCTCGCTGCGTCACGCTCCACCTGGTCGCTCGCTGCTCCTCTGTCGTCTAGGAAGTGTTCTGGGGAATCCTAACCTTGGATGTTAACGTTTGAACGAGGACAGGCCTGGAGTTGTTAATTAAATAAATGGAATTGTGATGAAGAGGTCATCCTGCTGAGGATGAACCAGACAAAATCAACACGGCCTGACACATTATTCTGAATCATTATGTACATATATATAATTACTAATTAACTAAATCTTTACATTATTCTTTTAAAAATCTATTCTCCAATGAAATGGTTGACGATGTGGGGAGAATATGAATCCTATCTCCCCTCTGTGCTTACATAAGCAGAGTGTTCTGCCGAGAGGCGCCCGGTTTCAGCTGGTGTCTAACCTGCACCACCCGTCCCCTCTGAGGGTGTTCCTGAATGGGATACCTTATCTCTCAATGAAAGGAAAAAGGAAATGAAGTGTTGACCTATACGATTCTTAAAGGTTTTATCAACAGAAAGATTTTACTATTGAGGTTGATCCATGATACCATTGACTTAGATTAAAATGGCAACGTTGAGTTAATTAAACATTTAATTAGCTATTTTTATTAAAGGTTGGGTATTTGCGAAACACCAGCAGATTTTGAAAATACACAACTCAAATGGTCCTACCCCCTCTCCTTCAACGCTGACTCTGACTCCACCCATTCCAAGTACATGGACGCGCAATCATGACACAGATGCGCGAGAGCGAGCCAGGCTAGCTAGGTTGGAGTTTAGGGTTGTCTTCTAGTGCTAGGTCCAAATGTGGATTAGCTAGTTAGCTAGCTCCAGTAGCTACCGCAGGATAATAACAAACAAAAGCTTGCTCTGGGTCACAAGCTTTGAGTACGTGCACGAAGGGGTCACGCGCAGGGAGCGGGGGAGGGGGAGTGCAGTACAACCGTTTGATTGACGTACTTACTGTCCAATGCCACTCGGTGGTCCTGGAAATCATTGGCTGGAGTTTTTCGAGCCCTGCCCGTTCCACAGATGATTGACTTGTTTAATTTCCATGTCAGGTCTTCTTACTCAGTGGCTGTAAGTGGGCTATGATAAGGATTTCAAGTAATTTTGCAAAAATGGCCATAAAAGAATTCCATACCCAACCTTTTAAGTGAATGTTTGTGTAAAAGGCAGAAAGACAGAGGGTGAAAAAAATGGAAGCCACCATTACCAATACGGTTTATAATTTCTTTCATATTTGAACCCTCACCAACTCTTCTACTAATCAGTGTTAACCCCAATTGTAATGTTCCTTTACCCTATCTGCAGTTGTGGGCCCCTACGTGAAGAAGATAGTCTGTGAGGAACTGGGCTCCCCAGCCTCATCGGCCGTCTACTGTGTCCCTAAGGAGGACTTTGGGGGCCACCACCCTGACCCCAACCTGACCTACGCGGCCGACCTGGTCCAAGCCATGAAGGGGGGCGAGTACGACTTTGGGGCCGCTTTCGATGGAGACGGTGTAAGTTATCCTGTAACTTGTCGTTTTTGTTAATGTGTCACTCAGTACGTTTACACGCAACGCTTAATCCACCATAGTTCGATTATGCTCCTCAATTGGACAACTGCAATTGTCTGAGCACATGGTGGTGAGAAAATGTAATCATTGGCCGAAGCATGTCATACCCCGGTAAGAAAGGTGGCGCTGTACCCATTTCAACTAGTTGTAATGGAGTCACCGGCTGACCTCTTTACAACCCCAGCAACAACAAACTCAGCATTCAAGAAAGATGTTTTCAGTAGACAGCTGTCAGTTCCGGTCCATGTCATTTCCGACCTGAGGGGTTAATGTGTTAATGCCTAATAGAGGGAGACATCTCAAGAAAACTAATGTCCCTTAAAACAGGGAAAAGAAGGATGAGGAACAAAAAGAAGTAAAGTTCACATCTTTTCTTCTGGAACACAACTACCAACCCTTGACTCACTGTTATCTTTCTTTCTAAGGATCCTTTTAGCTATTTAACACATTGAGGTTCTGATTAGGTTATTGAGAAAGAGTTTTCAAATAATGTGGTGCAACTTTCCAATATAATCTATGTAATAAGAAGTCGTTTATAATGGCTGCCACCAATGAAAAATCAGGCATAACTTCTCTACTTTTCGTTGCAAAAAAGGCATATTTTGACTACATGCATTTTTTTTTATAATAAAGTAAAAAATAACACAAATCCCCATGTTCCGAGAGTCCGCCCCCACCGTGAGTGTTGCTCCTTTGATACTGTGTTGAGTGTGTTTTGTGTGGACCCATCCCCTCCCTAGGACCGCAACATGGTGCTCGGTAAGCACGGCTTCTTCGTCAACCCCTCGGACTCTGTGGCCGTCATCGCGGCCAACATCACCAGCATCCCCTACTTCCAGAGGACAGGCGTGAAGGGCCTGGCCCGCAGCATGCCCACCAGCGCCGCACTGGACAAGTGAGGCCCCTGCCGGACACATTTCACAGCAGCTAGACTTATTGTCTCGAATGTGGGCCCAAGCATTCTCACTAATCAGACTTTGGATTAATAATCAAGATACTAATTAATTACTAATCTTAAATCTGATGGTAGATAAGCTCAAATCTAGGATGGTTTAACGTTCTTGCGCTTCACATTTGTTTTGTCCAGTCGTTGCTGGCGGCGTGGGATCTGTAAGCGCCTAAATGGTGAACACAAACTCAGCCAGCACTGTGAAGAATTTAAATGAACACTGTAGACTGGCCCCTGTAGAAATTAACTTTTTGAGTCCCCTGCTGAGTTCTGTTTTGGTAACGAAACAAAAAACAACTCTGCACCTTGCCGTTTCTGGTTTTCGGAAACGGCAAGTTCTGCTCTCACATAGCGGGGTCCCAGATTAATACCGTAGAATGTTATTGACAACACTGCCATTCACTAAAGGCCTAGCCGGTTAATACGTGTCTAAAAGTAACCTAGTGTGTTCCTTAACAATAATTGAAATATGGTACTATGTAAAAGTAAATATGTTAGGAAATAAATGCAAACAATTAAGGCCCTACTAGTTTGCATTCATTCTCCTCAGGTTGTCCAGCTGGGCTTTTGTTTTATTTCTTCTAAAGCAGTGTGTTTTGTGTCCCAGCGTGGCCAAAGCCCTGAAGATGCAGCTGTACGAGACGCCCACCGGCTGGAAGTTCTTTGGGAATCTGATGGATGCGGGCAAGCTTTCACTCTGCGGTGAAGAGAGCTTCGGCACCGGTGAGCAAGCCTGCTTCTCTGCGCGTTTCCACCGGTGGGTGCGGTTAGGCCCAGTACGATAAGGTCCGTTAGTGTATATGCGGCTAGGCGCAGCTCAGTTATGGCTCGCGTTTCCACCGCCGACTGTTCCCTTATGGTAGGGTGGGGTTTAAGCCGGATGGCGATAGCCACGGCAGCTACGTAAGCATCGTGACCTCATAGCAGGCCGACACAGGCTGTGTCTCAATTCAGGGGACGCATCCTTCGAAGGCTGCTTTCGAAGGCCGATTGCGTCACTGCAACGCGTCATGGCTGTCCCATTTCGAAGACATCCACATCCAACTGCTACGTCACAATCGTCAGAGTTTTTATGCCAGCGATGATGTGAATAACTTATGTCCCTTTTTAAACATCGATATAGTGGGACATTTTTCAGGTTAACTATTTTCACTGTACATTGCTAAACGCTACATTTTAACAATGTAATGGAAAGAACATAGTACATTAACATGAGGGTAAAAATCTGGTTCACAGGCTAGCGCAGCAGGCTAAATTGTTAGCGCAACAGGGTTAGGGTTAGCTGGGATAGGGATAGGGTAGTAGTGGTTTGGGTTAGGGATGGGGAAAGAAGAGATTGAACCTTTCCACGCACGGGGATTTAAACCACACTTCGCCACTGGATAGGAGTGAGTGACGTAGCAGTTGGATGTGGATGTAGTACACGCCGCAGCCAGACCCTACTCGGGGAAACGCTAACCGTTCCGCACCTATTCATACCTAACCGAACTGCACCCGCCGGTGGAAACCGTCCAAAAACGATGTTCTAGCTAGCGTTACCATTAAGCACACCTCCGCGCTGATGGGTCACCCAGCTGGAACTCTGGTGAGCAAAGCCTTCTCTTAGCCTTGTCATTTACTCATGTTTTTTTTGTGGTTGTTTTGTTTGTTTCTGTTTGTGATTTTCCACTCTTTTTCCGATTCTTGCCATGTACCTCCACTCTTACTCTCTTTCTCTTCGCCCCTTGGTTAGACTACATGACGCAAATAATAGTTTTTAGTGTTTTCATTGAACAATGGAACGCAGAATCACTAAGATGCTCTGTAGTGGATGATACATCATACGTCATCATAAATCATTCAGATTTGAATTATGAATATACTATAACTATTTTTTAATTTAATCAAAGATAGTTTTTATAGTTGAACTCCTGTTTAATCAATTGACAATGATAATAATGTTTATAATTAATAGTCCTATTTTCACATGAATCTAAGCCTCTCTGTCGTCTTCTCTTTGCTATGTTGAACCAGGTTCTGACCATATCCGTGAGAAAGATGGCCTCTGGGCCGTGCTGGCCTGGCTGTCTATCCTGGCCGTTCGCAAGCAGAGTGTGGAGGAGATCATGAAGGAGCACTGGCACAAGTTTGGCAGGAACTTCTTCACCAGGTCAGCACACATCCTTTTGGTGACAGAGGAAATATCAGAAAGTTAAGAGATGGCGGTTAGAGCAAAGCCCAGCGAAGTATGGAAATACTTTACAGAAATAGGAGATCATAAGGTGAAATGTAAAATATGCCAAGCGAAATTGAGCTACCAGAGTACTACAAGTACTATGCGGCAACATATGCTCCTGAAACACAAAGGTGAGTTTTTTGTTAATTTGCTGCCATTTTATTTACAGCTTTAAATTATTTGTAATGGTTAGGCTACTTTTTTTTTTTTTTTTTTCTAAAACCGTTCGACGTGATTTAAATTTTGAGATGCATATTTCTTTTTGTAAGGAAAATGTGTTTTGAACGTTATAAAAAAAAAAGAATGCTCTGATAACTCTTGACTGTTTTGAGAATAAGCATTACATGTTTGGTTGGTAATATTGCCGTTCATCATTAGGCCTATTCCTGCTGCAGATGCGTTGCGTTCTAAAAATAGATTTGATTAAAGAGTACTCGATTGATCCTCGAAGAATTCATTCGATCACTCGAGTTTGGAATTTACTACTCGTGCCCATCCCTAATAGTTACTAGTCAATCTAAAAGGAACTGTTTGCATTCTCCTTGGATCATAAGATACCTTCCTTCCTTCCTTGGAGTTTAACTCGGTCCCGCCCGCTAATCCTAAACTCTCCACGATGGTCACTCCCACTCACATTTGTTACCTATGTTTTCACTTCCCACAATGCAAACGTTTCTCTAAAAGAATCTTGTTCACCCATTGTCTGACTGAATGTATACTTGGTCATTTTGCTGCCTGTACTTTCCCATGATCATGCTCTAATATTAAATCTAATATTTTGCTGGCCGACGTGTCCTATAAAGAAGTTTTCTCTTCATCAGTGACCTTTTCAGATAATCCAGACTCCCTTTTTTGTTATAAACGGTAGGGATCGACCAATATGGATTTTTTTTAGGGCCGATACCGATTTTTTTTTCATCAGCCTTAGCCGATAAGCGAAACGCCGATACCGATTTTCTTGAGCAGATATTTGGAGCCGATACTACCCTGGAAATCCAGAGTTCTCGCGAGAGCACAATTTAGATTTGCTCAGCGTGTCACTCTGAGAACGAGCAATATACTTGTGTATATTCTGGGCCTCCCCTGGCTCGGAAGATTATCAATCACATCGATGTATCAATATAGGCGGGCCAAAAGCGTTGCTATTTTACTGACCGGATACGGCAAGAGTCTTATCTTTTGGTTAGCTCCACTGGTCTGGATACGTCACCCCTTGTATTCTTCTGATTGGTCGTAGTGTTATCCAATGCGTGTTATCCAGTGATATTTTCAAATGCATGCTTGGTGCCGCCCCTCGAGTTGGGCCATTTTCATTACTCGTTGCCAGACCCTACAGCTTTCTAGATGTGGGTCTGGATTTCCAGGCTAAGCCTCCCTCAATTTACATCATAAAAATCTCAATTTAAAGAAATTAACATTTATTGAACTGTTTGTAAATCGTGCCAAAGAAAGAAAAAAATAATAATATTAATAATCGGCCATACCGAAAAAAAAACCTGGCGATACAAACACGTAAAAACGCAAATATCGCCGATCACTAATTAACAGTGATATGGCACCACCCTGTGAGGAATCTTATAACTGCAGATTACAAATTAAACATTCTATTCATGTTCTTTGCATTGTATAAGTTAAGTATGTTCAGATTTATTTTTCCGGCATTCTTTTTAGTTAAAATAAGATGGAAAATAAATAATGACACAAAATAAATAGATAATTATTTTTGGAATATCAAGCAATACCTAAATGCTGTCAGATTTAAATTAATTCTCCTTCTGAGTGGCTGTTATCCCCAGTTTAACCTCTTCTCTCTACAGGTATGATTATGAGGAGGTGGACTCTGACGCAGCCAACAAGATGATCACAGAGCTGGAAGCAGCCATGTTGGCTCCCTCTTTCGTGGGGAAGAAGTTCTCGTCAGGCGACAAGACGTACGAAGTGGCCGTCTCCGATAACTTCGCCTACACCGACCCTGTGGACGGGAGCGTGTCTAAAAACCAGGTGAGCTTTCAGATAAAGTCTGAAAGTGGGATTGTTTTGCTGTCTCTGTTGTGGAATGTACAACACTTCAACTCTAACAAGGGAAGAGATCAGTAAACCACCGAATGAAGTTTACAACTTTTATTAGAGCTTAAACAGTAATACAAAAGCCAAGCTGGTCTGTAGAACACCTGCCTTTTCCAGTTTCGGCACACAGTTTTTATTCCCTCACTTCTCTGATTCCTCCCAAGAGCTCCAAGCCAAGGTTGTTATCAAACAATGCCCATATAGACTTCACCATCAACCGACTTCCATCCTTATCATTATTCCGTTTTTTTTGCAATGTATCATCGCCTAACTTCTCAATGTCCTCATCTGAACATTCTCTACCTTTGTTATCTGACACGGTCATGCATGTGCCATTCACATATCTTCCTATTAAAGCCCTGTAAAGGTAAAGGCTGTAAAGTAGAAATGTAAAGGCTCTTCACGCCAGGGGCGTAATCTGTCCATGAACAAACCGTATAGATCAGTCATTCCCAAACTGTGGTCCGCGGACCACTAGTGGTCCGTGAGGATACTGCAGGTGGTCCGTGGAAAAGCAAAATAAAATATAAAATAATATTTTTTTAAACCTTCATTTTACCAGGAAATTCTAACATATATTCTAAGAATATGTATATTCATATCAAATTTAAATTAAATAGTCAAGTTATTGTGTGATTATTGTGTGACTAAAAGGCTAGTGGCGCTAGGCTGTGACGTTCAAGTGCAGTGCCGCTAACGGTCAGAACTGGTTAGAACCACAACATGGATCGGTGGATGGCAACAGGTTCAAAACTTTCTTTTAACAAGCCTGTTGTATCGCCCTTTTACGAGTATGCGTCAATTAATATTAATTTATATACAAACCAAGACGGCGGATTCCTAAAGAAACGCAAACACCCACCCCATAAGTGTGACTCGAAGAGCTGTGTGTTGTAAGACTGCGTGTACAAAACCGCTTGGAGCTCTAGTGGAATTTTTATTTCACGACGATAATTCAAACTCCGAGCACGGTTCCAATTTTTTCGGCAGTAAAAGCTCACGCTAAGAACCAACCCATATTTTGTTCAAATCTACACACATATGGCTACTGAAAAATGTAAGGTTAATTTATCAAATGCTATTTTGAAACATTTTTGTTTTAGACATACAGTATTGGTGCTTTTACTTTAGCCTATGCGGATGTGATGCCCAGTTATAGGCCTAGTTTTAGTGCTAGTAGGCTAGGCCTATTAAGAGGTGCAGATTAATTCAGGTAGGACTGTGTATAGACATTTTATTAAGGGTGTTATGAGGTGGTCTGTGAAAATTCTTCATTACAAATAGTGGTCCACGCACACACAAAGTTTGAAAACCCCTGGTTTAGAGCATGGAGCTCATTACGTCAATATCACAATTTCTTTGTCCACTCCAACTTATATCAGTTTACATTACAGTTTTTACATCGTGTTCTCCTTTACTCTAAATAATTTGATTTGATCAAATTTGTTAGTTGAGTTATTTAGTTATTTTTCTGAATATTTAACACAATGCAATGCTGCTAAGCTCTATTTGTAAACAGCAATGCCTGAATGTTTCCACACACTCGTATGTGAAATGTATGTGGGGTCATCCGCATTGAAATCAAATAGTTTGAAATGAACCACCTTCCAGGGTTGTAAAGTTCTATTTGAGCTTCTTATCTTATCTTAAGCTTTTGTCACGGTCCGTCCCTGGTTTTCCCATTCACCTGCCTGCCACCCTGATCGCTCCTAATTAACCCATTCATCTTCACCTGTGCTCCCCTTATATCAGTCCTCTCCTTCCAATCATCCCTGCCAGATTGTCTCCAGAGTTTCTCAGAGCTTTCCCTCGACTTGATTCCTCATACTTCTCCGATCCTGCCAGTTGCCGATTCCTGGTCTTTAAATAAAGCCTTGTATACCTATCCTGCGCTAGTCGTCTGTCCATGCACTTGAGTTCTGCTAAACGCCCCCATTACAGCTTTCACGTTTTAAACCTCGAGCAATTTACTGCACCTGAACCAGATTACAATATTTAGGAATTCTATAAAAACTATATTAGGACCTGGTTGATGGACTTCAGTGGCCAGTTTCTCTAACAGCAGAATACAAACTCTCCTGAGTTCTTTCACTGTTCTTCTTCCCTCCTTTGGTTTTCCTGCCAGAGAACTCCAACGCTGCGTAGTTCAAGGAATCCGTTACCCCATCCTTCAACAGAGAACAATGTCTAACTACCAATCATTGCTGAGAATACAATCAAATGAATGTACTTGTGTACTCGTATAAAGGCCAAGCACATGCAGGTTTGTACCATAACACGGCAAGTAGGTAAACGCTATCCAGAAAGGTAGTTAGATATTGCAATAAAACCAATATCAGCCTTCCTAAAAATGTAATTAATTGAACTTAAATTATCATACCCTTCATCAACTTTCCATATGTATCATACTCATGCCATTAACCATTAGTTATGCTTGATTAATTCATGAACGTATACATTGTGAAAAAACACACAATGTACCTGTTGTTCTTGAGTCACTGAGGCATGTGAAACATGGTTGGAGGCACTGGGATTTCCTGACAATAAAAACGGAAGACTATTTACTTTTGAAGATTAAGTTTCTATTGTTATTGTAATGTTTCGTAAAACCCTGATGTTTAAAGTTTTAAACTTTTACCTGTAAATATATATAGATATGTAAAACAATTAAGTCCAAAAAACTGGAGCTAGATATTTGTATGTATGTATGTATATACCTATTTCTAAACTCCTCTATCTCTATCAAACATGGGGATCTCTAACCTTTCCTGAGATCATATAAAGTCACATCAGTAGGCTAAGTGTAGAGTGTACTGTACCTTTGCAATGCTCAGAAACTTGTTTTTTATTTCTTGTTATGAACTGGATTATATTCCCACCCAGACAGCAAGCGAACAGTATTCCAAGCACCACGGTAACCAGATTAACGTAGGGTTCTAGAATTAGAGGCGAAGATTTAGATCTCATGGTATCTTCTATAAACAATTACACAATTACCCAATTACACATTATATAAAGGAAAGGGATCTTCCTGAAAAAGTTTTCAGAAAAATGTACATTATTTTAATAATGTTAAATTGAGAAAAACATTGAGATTCATTATCAAGCAAATAAATAACCAATATTATATATAATATTATTATTCTATTATAATTAAAAGTTATCGCTTAAACAAGTATTATAAAAAAAACTAATATTCTCGAAGTAAGAAGTCAAATATATTGACCTGGTATGTACAGCTTAGTTCCATTTCCAAAAACAACTTCCCCACATGCTGCCAGGGCACAGTAGTAAGTCCCAGCATCAGAGGAGTCTACATTGTTCTTGGGGAGAGTGTAGACACAGCTCAGTGGAGCAGACGGAGGCCCAGAACTATTCTGACATTCACCACTCCTGTTTCCATTCATGTAAATGGCAGCAGGGTGAGAAGGTCCTGATCTGAACCAGTACACACTGGGTTCCCCTTGGCACTGGTTGCTTTGGTCTGTCCTATGGGAGGTAATAGAGCACTGGAGAGCCACAGGGTCTCCAATTTGAGCTGATTCCGATACAGGTTGTTGGACCACAGTCTGGGAGACAAACCTCTGGTCATTGGGATCTATACAGTTAAATACAATGAACATAATTTAAAGGAACCAAGTAGATATATTTGCAGTTGATTTGAAATGTTACGATTTTTCCTCATGACGTAGAAACAAGCATATAAAAATATATCACAAACCTTTGACAGATAAAAATATGCCGCTCCAACGGTTAGATAAATCTTCTTGACAAAAATAGATTGCTTCATCATCTTTAGTTATGGATCGGATTTTAAGATTAAAGGCAAGAAACCCTTTGTCCACTGTGTAACTTGATTTGAATCGGGGAGGAACTGTCACTGAATCATTCACTTTAGAAGCGACTGTTTGAGGCACAAATCCCAGAGATTGCTTATACCAATATGTGTTGGATATTCCTGTTTTTAAAGCTGCACAATGTAGAGTAACAGAATCTCCAAGTTCTGCCGTTTTCACTGACAACATAGAAGGATCCTTTTTGGTCTCAATCGGCACTAAAAATAAAGTAGAAATAACCACAATGAAACGTGTTATATTTAGAATTGTAACCAATTTAACTTATTTTGAAGAGGGGTTTTACTTACATGCTTCTCTCAGAATTATCATAGCAAACAATATTGCTAACATCGTTACGTTTTGGTGCTGCACTATACTGCACTCACTGAAAAATTGACTGTAAGGACTACTATTTTTATAGATCAACTGTGATTGGCTGGAAGTTAGAGCACTGAATGATGTAAACCAATGATCACTGCTAGTCTACCCTAACCACTGTCTGTCCTTCCCACCACTTGACAAAGAAACCACCCTCCTTTTGAACCTGCTATGATCAGTAGTCATTTTAAGACATAATTGTCTCACTGTACCATTACATTCATCGGAAAATATATGAAATAAAAATGAGTGCCATGCACAACTATGATTGTTAAAGAGACACTGAAAGACACAAGCCATGATCTGCTTCATTTTCTGTGAGGTGCAGTTCTCATTCGATTTTAGTCTAAACTGAACCCTGAACACATCAGTTGTACATGCAGGCATTTTTCATTTTGATCTATTTGATAAAATATGCTCACCAGACCAGCAGGGGCTTGACGGTGTATTGACTGGGCAGTGGCTCATCTCCATGTCTGGCCACCATTGTACCTTGTATTGTATTGTCTTCTTGTATTGTATTATAGTACTTAGCTATGTAGCAACTACAGTAGCTGCTATCATTGCTGTAACACGGGGAATTGGTTAGCCTAGCGATTGTTGTACTTGCACTTGGTTTTATGAACATCCTTACTGTACCGATAGCGATATATTGTTGCACTTCTGATGACAAATGTACTTATTGTAAGTCGCTTTGGATAAAACCGTCTGCCAAATGCCCTAAATGTAAATGCAAATGTTTTTATTCTCCCTGTCGGCATTCTTGAATATTTAAGATGACCAACCTCTTACCAGATCACTAATGACATGTATCAGAATTTCCTGTAGGTGGAGATGGATCAAAACATATATTTCTGAATAAGTAGGCTAAACTAGTACTATAAACAACTATTACAAAAAAATTGGGAGGGCAAAGACTTTTTGAACTGTGTTATATAATTATCCGTCACGGCTCG
Source organism: Merlangius merlangus (assembly GCA_900323355.1). Classification (NCBI taxonomy): domain Eukaryota; kingdom Metazoa; phylum Chordata; class Actinopteri; order Gadiformes; family Gadidae; genus Merlangius; species Merlangius merlangus. The sequence continues at coordinate 16,191 of OOFH01010763.1, forward strand.
CGCAGTATGGGGGGGATATCTGAGATCACCGGCAGTGTCCCCGGCGGCCTGCTCATCAGCACAGACTCACTGAACACTTGGGACTATGTGCTTGGTGTTGGGGTTGACGGGGACGACTCAGCCCTTAGATGGGGGCTGGGAGGTGATCACCGCCGTGGTCACCTTGTCCAGGTGGATCATTGAAGGCTTCGGGGAAGCGGCACCGCCACCGAGGGATTTGTGGGTGTGGGGGATTTGCTGTGTGTTTTGTATGTGTGTGTGATGTCTAAAAAAAAGTGAATAAGGCACGAGAGATGCAAACTGCTTTGTCCCTGTTCACCCGTCTGGGCATTCCCGTGCTGCTCGCCACAATAAGATAAGATAAGATAAGATAAGATGCAACTTTATTAATCCCCCGTAAGAGAAATTCGTTTTTTGCAAAAACAGCCCAGCAGCAGTGGAAGGACACAGGATAAAATGACAATGCAATAAATACAAAGTGCTAATACATAAGTAGACGCTTATAGATAAAATAGGGACAAAAACAAGACAAACAGAACCAACATCATGATAGGTGATGCATATACACATATATACGCATACCTAAACACACACACATTCATATGCAAACACATAGACAAACACAAACACAATCATCAGGCACTGTCGAACAGCCTAATGGCTGCCGGCACAAAGGAGCACCTGAAGCGCTCTGTCTTGCACCTGGGGAACATGAACCTGTGGCTGAAGGTGCTCCTCATCTGCCACAGCTCAGCATGGAGGGGATGGGAGGGGTTGCCCAGGATGGACTTAAATTTGTCCCTCATCCTCCTCTCTACCACCACCTCCAGACTGTCCAGCTCAAGTCCCACAACAGAGCTGCATAGCTTTCCTAACCAGCTTGTTGAGTCTGTTTGACTCCCCAGCCTTGATGCCTCCTTCCCAGCACGCCCCAGCGAAGAACAGCGTGCTGGCTACCACAGACAGATAAAATATCCTTAGCAGCCTGCCACACACGTCAAACGACCTGAGCCTCCTGAGGAAGAAGAGTCTTCTCTGACTCTTCCGGTAGAGGGCATCTGTGTTGTCACTGTCAGACCAGTCCAGTTTATTGTTGATGTGTACTCCAAGGAACTTATTCGAGTCCACCGTCTCAATTTCAACCCCCTGGATGGTAATAGGGGTTGGGGGCTTCCTCTTCCGGCGGAAGTCCACCACCAGCTCCTTGGTCTTGCCGATGTTGAGTTGGAGGTGGTTCTCCTCAGACCATCTGACGAAGTCCACCACCACACCTCTGTACTCGTCCTCCCTGTCCTCACTGATGCGGCTCACGATGGAGGAGTCATCTGAGAATTTCTGGAGATGGCAGGTTCCAGAGTTGAAGCTGAAGTCAGAGGTGTAGATGGTAAAGAGGAAGGGTGAAAGTACCGTTCCTTGGGGTGCGCCAGTGTTGCTCATCACCACATCTGACAAGCTTGCACGTACTGTGGCCTACTGGAAAGGTAGTCACCAATCCAGGCCACCATGTCGGGGTGTACCTGCATTGCTGAGAGCTTCTTTTCAAGCAGGGGAGGCTGGATGGTATTGAACACACTGGAGAAATCGAGGAACATGACTCTCACTGAGCTCCCCGGCTTCTCCAGGTGTGCGTAAGCCCTGTGCAGCAGGTAAATGATGGCGTCGTCCACGCTGAGATGGGCATAGTACGCGAACTGCAGTGGGTCCATGGTGTCACACACCTGGGGCCTGAGGTGCTGTAGAACCAGTCTTTCGAAGGTCTTCATGATGTGCGAGATCAGCACCACTGGCCTGTAGTCGTTGGGAGAGCTGGGACGAGCTGTCTTAGGCACCGGAACAATGCAGGAGGTCTTCCACAACTGGGGCACCTTCTTTAGCTTCAGGGAAAGGTTGAAGAGGTGTTGGAACACTCCAGCAAGCTGTCCGGCACACGCTTTAAGCACCTTGGGATTGATGTTGTCCGGACCCATTGCCTTATTCCTCTGGAGCTTAGATAGCTCCCGCCTCACCTGACTTGATGTAATGAAAAGACTGGTAGCAAGGGGGAGTGGAGGGGGAAAATAACCACACATAGCATTCTGTATATCCTGTGTATATAACCACACATATACAGTATACATCGTGTGTATATAACCACACATATACTGTATGTCCTGTGTCTATAGCCTCACCCATATATATCCTGTGTATACAACTAAACATATATAAACATCCTGTGTATAACCACACATATCCTGTGTACAGTATATA
>OOFH01010841.1:2661-13414 GCA_900323355.1 Merlangius merlangus
TCGTTATCCTGCACACACACACACACACACACACACACACACACACACACACACACACACACACACACAAAAGACAACATGCACACTCACGCACACAGCACACACACAAGCCAAACACAGGCTTCCATGCGCAAACATACACAGAAACAACCACATACACACATTCTCTCACTGACACACACGTCCAGGCATACACACAAACAAACCAACACGCACACACACTCTAACCTTGATGGCTGGAGCGAAGCCAATTACGTGGACGAGTCAGCTGAAAAGAGTTTTCTGGCGAGTCGATAAGATAACAATTCCAGCTAAGTGATTTACCATACTCACGTGTGGTTAGACGCAAGCCAAGTTACGTATAGAGCTCACACATTGTTAATTATTTTTCAATACAATTAGTTGAAAATCAGGGGGAAATATGCAAAAAGCTCCCAGATTCAGTATTAATGAACTGGGCTCCATGGGGTTCTAGGGTAGAATGGGGAAGCATAACCTTGATATTCTCCAGCAGCGAGAATGCTGTCGCCTGTAGCAGAGGGGTGAGGAATGTTTGGTGGGTTATATAAGTGATTGTTGAGGCGTTTCTGTGTACAGTATGAACTGGTATGGCAGTAACACTCGTGTTGTGTAAACAGTAGCAAAGCATCTTGCATCTCAGTGCTACTAAGTCCAAAAGATCTAATCATGTGTGTTTGTCTGTGCGTGTGCGTGGTGGTTTATGCTTGTTTTATCCTGGTGTGTCCTTTGGGCATCCAATTTGCACATTCATATATTAATGTTTTACTCAAAGTTGAGTTTTAATCATCCGTGGTTAGACACTAATAGCCTAGGCTATGATGTTATGAGACTATGGGCCCTATCTACCATCCGGCGCATTTGACTTAGGCCCCTTTACACGAGGACGCTTGCGGGTAAAAACGACAAATATTTTACCGGAAGTGCCTTTCGTTTAGACGGTGACGGCGTTTTTGGGACATGAAGACGCATAAATCTGAAAACGCTCTCGAGAGTGGAAAAGTTGAATACGCTCCACCGTAGCGTTTCCGTCTACACTGCCAAGACGCAAAACACTGCTCAGATCTGCTCACGTCGCGTACGCGTTTACGTCACATACATGCCCCAGTACAGGGAAATAAACAAACATGTTGAATTATTTCCATGCGTCGGACCGTCAAGCTGCACTGGCAGCTCTAATAAACTTACAGGAGTCTTTCCACGAAATGTACAAGATATGTAGGCCTACAGATATTATTACTGAACAGAGAAGGATCTGTAATTATGTTTTGATTTCTGCCGTGCAGGTAAGGGAAGAAGTAAGATTCTACGCATGCGCTCAGACATGGCGGTGTTGTATGATAGTGTAAGGAGGAGGCGTGTTCTGGCGCAAACGTTCCCTGGCGCTATTTTGCAGTTACAGAAACCACTTGCGCCACAAACCAGGAAATGCCTGGTTTAAAGTCAGTGGCGCGTTGTTCAGATGCTATTAACGGCGCATGCATCATGTTGCTTGTGCACCTCGCTGAATACACTTTGCTTCTCTCATCGTCCTAGCCACACATTCTTGGTAAATTATCTGGGAAAGAACAGCTGATACAGCGTAATAAGTTGTACTTTTAAATCAATGCATCTGCAAACACCGTACAGCAAACACATATTTTCTTGACACAGACATCGTGTACATGGCCATAACATTTAGGAGTATTTGATCGTGAGAAAACATTGTTTCACCGCGAGTGAGTGTTAAAAAGAATGAATGAAGTATGTATGTTTAAAATAATTAATGAATGCAGGCCAGCGTGTGTCCATCTGTTTAAACACACGCAAACTAAACACGTAACGCATTACGCCCAAACCACACCTACTGGTAATTAGGCTACTTTAGACCAACCCTTTTTAGATTTGCGCCGGGCGCATTTTTGCGCCGGTAAATAAAAATAGCGACATCGCCATAGAACCGCCCACAAAGCTTAATTGCGCTTGGCCCTTCTCCCTTGCGTTTCAGACCGTTAAAATAGGGCCATATGAGCTATTAAACCATTTTGCTCAGGTAAATGTTGTTTTAGTGATAACACACCCTACTCAGTTGGCATGTTTGCTTTGGCAGAACTAAAGTGCATAGAGCAGCTTTTCCAACTGACGTTTTGACATGGCACGCTCATCCAAAGTGTGCAGCTTGGTATGTTATTACCTTGTTTGTCATGTGTGACAAGAAAAAACATTGGAAGCCAGTGTTGCACTTTCATTGTTCTGAAAATAAATCTTGACTATAATTGTGTCTATAATTGTAGATTGAAAACTGAACTCCTAGCCTGGTGAAATCCTAGCGAGGAGTCATGTAACTTTTTTTTTGACACCCCAGCACGTACAGACAATGTAACAAAAAACGAATGCCGGCTTGCAAAGCCTGTTTAAAGCCTGTTTGTTGTATTTGCATATTTTGACGATAAAATTACACTGGAGTGGGTTACAAATAATACACTTCTGTGGGAACAGAAGACCAAATATTATATTGATTAGCCAACACTCACCAATTGGCATTGGTGAGCGTACTATAATGTTGTGAATACCTCAGTCAGATGCAAATAATACCTTCAAGTGGTTGATGACGTTAATATGATGTTTGGGCCCCATGTACACAACGTTCAAATCCTGACATCAAATCCTGGAACAATTCTGTGTTTTTCTCGTTATTAAAAAGGAACACAGAAATACATGTAATAAACATGATTACAGCAGTAATCATGTTTTATAGTACAGTCTGTCCTGTTTGGTCAGTAAATATTTCCTCTGCGGTTGCCTCGCCTGTGCACATAAGTAAAATGCCTATATAATACATTTTATGATTTATTCTGAACTCCTGGCTTTACAATTGACTGTGAATTATGGATTCAAAGATGCAGGCCAGTATTTCTCTAAAGAACTTCACTGACCAAAATAAGTTGCAGTCCGATCTCCATCCATTGTAAAAATAACAATGTTTCATGAGAGCTTGTCAAATGGCACTATTCTGAATGTCAAGGAAAATGTATCTGATTTTATACGAATATGCCTTGCAATATTTGATATCTGATGTGTTGTTATAAAATGTAATACGTTTGTAATAAATGGCCCCATTTGGCTCAATTAACTGGCTGAATAGGACTAACCTTCATATAGGCTAACTGACATACACGGAACTCTAGCCTACACTTGTGAAAATATCCCAAACCCTTCCAGCTATAAATCATGAATCAAGTCAAAATGAATAAATTAAATGAAAAAACGTAGGCTACAATAAATGGAATACTGCCATAGCGATGAAATTAAAGCGGGTAAAGTTATGTAATGGAAACTCTAGACCGAATGCAAATTCAATCTGCCACGTCTACCGAGTGGGCTACAATGCATGGATACAATAGCAATTGTACATTATTTCCTATACAACAAACAAAAACAAAAGGGTGAGAAAAACACAACAGCCAAACAGCGTGTCTAAATGCATCACTCACAGCAGTAGTCCTGGAAGGTTTGCTCCCAGATGCGACCCCACCGCTCATCTTCGCAGAAGGGCAGCAGAGCCGTAGACCACAACAGATGAACAGAGAGTTAAAGGTCAGCCATTCAGTGTCGTCGTTTTTTCCCCCAAAACATCACAACCATTTAGCCAACAGGCTATGCTGCAGCTTGAATCCAACTTTTGATAACAGAGGTCGGCGTTCGCGCACGCAACGTGTCTGTCTGTCCTTCCGTCTGCGCGTGCTTCGCCTCCCTCCGCGACGGGCTCGCGTGCTCAACTTGGTAGTCAACCCGCGCGCCCTTGAATTTACACCTCCCGAGGAATGCGCGAAAACAAGAGACGCGGGCACACGTGGGGGAGGCAGGACAATAGTTTGGCCATAGCCACTTTATGACCGTATTTTACAGTCAATGGTACCGTCGATTACACTGGAACTGTGGACACAACAAGCGACCGCTTTACTTCAATTTAAGACTTCTTCAGGTCCTCACCTGGTGGAAGTGGATAGTCCCGCCATCTGGTAGATACTTCATATTGGTGTTGAACCAGAACATTTTGTTCTCTGTAGCTCGTCTGATCTTCTTCCACATGGATCCCACGTGCCCTTCTGTAGTATTTGTATTCTCATTTCGTAAATAAAAAAAACACATTAAAAGTTTTACTGCTCTTCCATCTCTGCCGAAATGGATATCTGAAAAAGGTTCGATGATGTAGCCTACCTTTGACACTTTCTGCACAAAAGTAACACGACAGAGACGTTGATTCTTAGCCAGGGCAGTGGATGTAGATGTTAGCCGAGAGTTGTTTGATAAGTCTTGTCAGGTGTCTGATAGATTAAGAGCCTAGTTGCTGCTTAGGCTCACTTCAATCGGAAAGACACCGCTGAACTCTTTCCCTTTCTCCCTGTTGGCAGAGATGGCCCTGCCTAGACGGTGTGTATAAAACCTGATTTAATAAACTCATGCCACATTTCCTGGGGACATTAGATAAATGAACAGATAAAGGCATCCTCTAAAATCTCTCACATCAGAAGAACATTTTTGTGTTTTTTCTTCCACCACACTGCACAAAGAGCAGGAAACAAACCCAACTGAGCCCATTCATTTTCCAGACACAAAACAAAAGGCCTACCTCCTATATTTAACTATTGAAGTCAAGGCATGGAATTATGTGTGACTAACACACAATGGGCTTCACACAGCTTTGACTTTTTTGCAAATCACATAAACCACTTGGGTAGGAATGTAATCCAAAGGTTAAATGGTTATCACATTGAAAAGAAAGTCCACTGTAAACAAGCCCAAATGTAAACATGCTTTTTATTTACAAAACCCACCCTGGCTAGGTCAAGTCCTTCTTAACTTGTCGATTGGCCTATGGACCTCTAGGTGTTTTTGACACATCATGAAACTAACTAAACTGCCCAAGCCACGGCCTTTGGGAGCAGTGTGACCACGGGCCAGCAGGGGGGGTGGGGAGGGGGGGAATCGTGCTGAATCTTCCTGCAGCACGGAACAGGCAAACTTGCCTAGTTTGAGTGCGCCCTTTAGTTACATGATGTGTCTTAATGATGGATTAAAAGCACCTAGAGGTCCATAGGCCAATCGACAAGTTAACAGGTTAACAGTTAACAGTAGGCCAGCATGGTATGTTCACAAGGTTCTGTGAAAGCGCCGTAAAACATCTCGCAATATTTGTGCTGTCATAAATTTCCACAGGAGGCTTAACCCCCGGCAGAACTGCTATCACAACTCACAACCTGCTTATGCCGGTTCTCATCGACCTGCTATAGATGTTCTCACGCACACGGTTGATCTTCTCAAGCAGAACAAATTTTACACAACAAATGTCAATTTTTAATCCTGATTGATGCCATGTAATTATGCTTGTATCCAATTGTCAGTAAGTGTGTTTCCTGTATAGACTACATTAAGATCAACATGCACTCATCACGATACACAGTATGAGTAAAGCTTGTACACTGAACTCCAGCTTTGTGTGAAGCAGAAGCAACACGTATCTGACTGGGGTAGGTGACATGATAATAGCCTGATGTCTGCAGCAATTACACTAAACTCAGAGATTAAGGAGCCCTGGCAGTACACTTAGTCGGGCAGTGCTAAGGTCACACACGACTCTTGCCCTCTGAAGAGCCACGCAACTCAAGGCAAGGAGACGATAACAGAGCATTCATCTATATAAGTGTCTGTAGCCATGTGGGCTTTCCTGCAGCAGAATAGGGCACTCCATGATATGTACATCAATGTTCAATAACATAATAATAAATTATTTAGAAGATGAAAAAAAACAATTATAAAGTGGTTTGAGTATGTGTTTTTAATAAGCACGATTTACCCCAAGCGTTCCTTCTGCTTTTTGACACATTGAATGCTTGACCAAAGTGATTTTAGTAGGCCTATGTGTTTTTAATAAGCATTTTTACCTCCAAGCTTTTAATCTGCTATTTGACACATTTAATGTTTGAAGAGTGAGCAATCTTCATGCCCCAACTCTGTCTGGAGTTGGGGCATGTCTCTGATCCAAAGTCATTCCCAGGGACGGAGGGGGGGGGGGGGGGGGAGAGAGAGAGCGAGAGCGAGAGCGAGAGAGAGAGAGAGAGAGAGAGAGGGATTGGAACAGACAGATGTGATGTCACCGGTCACGCCCAGGACACACCAGGTGTCCATCACGAGGTTACGACCAGACATGTCGTAACCCAGGAGAGCACATAGATAGGTACGGTTCAACCACAACAATCATATTGCATCTCCATTCATTTTCAAAGAAAATGTATGTATACAATTACTTTTTTCCTTCAAAAGCATTTAACGTACAAAAAGCCATGGGGGTTGACCTCGGTAATATTCAAGTATTAGTCGGGGGACAAAAACAACATTCTCCTCCATCTTCTACATCATCTCCATTGCTCTGGGTTCTCCGGAGAGGGACGCTGCCAACTAGCAGTGATGGAGAACGCTATGTGCATGGCAAGACAAGCACAGTCCTATCTGCTCCGCAGTGTATATGTGTGGATCCCAGATAATACACGAGGCACCCATCATACCAAAACTTTACTAAACTACTAACTTATTACGAATAATTGAAGGGGCCGACTTGTATGCCATAAATCATTATTGATTAATGTGCATTAACATATATTATGATAATAGTGGGTAGATTAGAAGGGATGTAAAATACAATACTGTCAAACTAGGCCTGCGGTTGAGGACATTGTAACTATCACTGTTCACTCACTGTCAAATCAAATTAAAGAAGTGTACACAATGTAAAATACACAGCAACTTCTATTTTCTTGTATTTGGAAAACAAAGTAAAAGAAATGTCATATTTACACCATGTCCAAAATGTATTTAAAATATATAAATCTGGTATAACAGCTTTGGAAAAATCGTACCAAGCATTGAACCACATTGTCAACAGCACATTGTGAACCTTGATGTATACTCAATACTAATTTTGAGATGCAGTAAAAATACATTTTAAAGTGACACATTTAAAAGGTAATAATCTCATGGGAAATGCATTCAGCGATAGTCTAATAACACACAGAAGGCATATGCAACAACATCAAACAAAAGACAAAAACAACAAAACATGTGTAGCCTAAAGTAACCACACTTCAAACAGGAATGTCTATTCCACTTTAAAACTTGGCGCTCACACAAATTACTAAAAAAATGAAATCCTTTCAAAAGCAACAACACAAAGACAACACCAAAACAGACAACACTGAACATCAAAGGCATAAAGTTCAAAACTACATCTACAATTAACTCAATCATGTTTAAGGCTTCTGAGTGAAAACATGCACACGCTAGTATTATAAACAGAAAAACGTAGCTCACCGCACTCATTTCCGTCAGTTTATAAAAAAGCTTCTGAAAAACGTATTTGAAAATAGGGCTACATCAAATCTGGGGCGTTTGCACCTTTGATTGTCTTCAATACAGGGTTTGAATAGTCAAAGTGTAAAAAAGAAAGGCTCAGTTAAAAATGAATCTCCACCGTCACATTCAGGTGTACAAAACAAGCTTACATCTAAACTCCTGATATACATTGAAAACCAATACTATTGTGTTCCTTCACCTGGCTACAACAATGTACACAACGTATCATGCGGAGGCTAACAGCAAACCAAACACAAATGTACTTGGGTATTTTGATTCATGAGCAGTACAAGTTTCCAACTCATGCAGGAACTAGGCTATGAATATTCTGAATGATTTCTGTAGTCAAGTAAAAATACAAAATAAAGCATGCAGAATGCTACATTAGTATAGAGTACCATGGCTATATGGAGTAAAAATGCATTCATGTCGATTTGAAGCAACGCACACCAAACCCTGTACTTCCAAATGTACACCATATGTCTGTTCTTCAGCAATCGCTCAGAAAAACATGTATTCATTACATTGAATCGCTACAACCGGTGAGAAGAATATGTATTCATTTATCATCACTGACAGCTGATACCGTTGAGCTGAAAATAAACAGTGTTAAAACATCAGTGTACGGTGCCAAGAATACATCATTACAGCCTTTTTACTGTTGAAGTATGCCTTTGCTTGCAGTTCCGTGTGTCGTTGTTGCAGTGCTGCATTTCACAGCGTCCTTCACTTGAGCCAACTTCCGTCATATAACCATATACTCCTTCAGCCCTGAGGTGCCTCTTTAACAATCTACTACAATAGGAGTCTTTTGAGACTAAAAAATATATAATATGTATTATATGTGCAGTTCGATTTGTATTACAAATCTTAATAGATCTATATTTTACCTGTCCCCCCCTTCATTTCCTTCCTTAAAAAAAGTCATAAATACTCCTATATCCAATTTCACCTTCACCTTCCTCTTCCCTCCCTCCCTCCATCAGTTGTTGTTCTGCAGGTGGATCTCAGTCAGGATGTCTTCGTCTTCTGAGCTGAGGTTCACCGAGCTCAGAGCCAAAGTCCGTGAATGTTGGACCTTGCGCCTTCACGGACCAAAAGAATGATACGGTAATTTAGACACAATTCCTCATTATCTGTTATTCATTTGGTTTTAATTATTGCTTGAGGTTTATTTGTTTTTATTTCATGAAAACATAAGAGGTTACTATAAAAGGTTTAGTTACACCTACAGGTAGCTAACCCAGTTAGGGATTGAAGTTAGTACAGCGCGCCATCTGGTGGAAATTATATGTATTGATTTTCACATTAAATATGAATGGATCGTACAGCTCAATTGAACTCAGTTGAACTGAACACATACTATACCCATTATTTAGAACAAGTGATATTTTTCGATGTGTCCAAGGTGCTCTGAAACTTTCATGCTGTGAGTGTGATATTAATCTTTCAGTTTCTATTGGTCAAAGCTATAGATTGAGTTTAATTAGTTAGATATGCTATAGCCATCCATCCACTATTTGTGAGGGAAATGCTCTGTGAGAAGATCTGATTAGATTTGAGTAAGCCTGCCTCTGTATGGGCCAATTTAGGGAATTCCATAATTCTGACAAATAAGGGACCCTCTTCCCTGACTGGTTGGGGGAATCAATCATGGATGCGTAAAATGCATCATTCTGAATAGCTGAGAAGTGTTGGGGTATGAGGTAAATCTTGCTCTTCTATTTCTCTGTTTGGCTGTCTCTCTTTAGAACTCCCGAATCTTACCTACAGCCAACTTAATGTTCTCTATATAATCGCTTGTCCTTGCCCTTGATTCTGGCTAGAACAAAGGGTTCTAGCCTCAGATCTTTTTCTAAAATGGGCCACAGATCTCTAAGTACGCTGGCATGCCTTGCATGGCAACTATTTTGTGGACTTGAGAAAATATATTGCTTGCCGGAAAAAAAAAGATAATTGGTTTTCATTAGAATGTCGCATTTTATGTTACTGGAGGATAATTTTGTGAAATCCTACCAGGTACATAGTGACCTCTCTCACTTTCTCATAAGACTCTCTGATTCACGTCATGTCTAACAACCCCTCCATAGCTGCCCTAGCACCACGCCTCTGGTGGCTCAGTGCTGAACTACAGTGTTTGTTTGGTCTTACTTGAGCTCCGCCTCCAGCGCTGTCACCTTGGCCTGTAGGGCCTCCCTCTGCTCCTGCTGCTCCTCCAGCTCCCGAAGGCCCTTCCTCCTCACGCCCTCCAGACGCTCCACCTCACACTCACTCTCATCCACCTGCCGCTTCAACGCCTTCACGCGCAGGGACAGCTGCTCGGGGGGAGGGGGAGAGAGAGAGAGAGAGAGAGACACAGAGAGAGACAGAGAGAGAGAGAGAGAGAAAGAGCGAGAGAGCGAGAGCGAGAGAGAGAGAGCAGAGTGCACCAAGAGAAAGTTCCAGAATAAGTGAGGGTCTTAAGGTTAGGAGCACCGTGTGGCAGGAGGTTAACCGTCTGGCCAGCATGTATGTGGAGATCGCAGCCAAGGGCTGGAGATCAAGTCTTTTCCATTTTGGCTGAATCAGACCAGAAAGGACAGGCCTTCTACACACTTATACTAATCCGACTAAAAAAGGTGAACGTATTTACAATATCGATTTAGCTTTCCATGACCGTTTGTTCTACCTGATCCTTCTGCTCCGCGGACTGGTTCCTCTCCTGGTCCAGGGTGGCGTTCAGGTCCTTCAGCCTCCTCTCCATGCGTCTCTGGGAGGCCATGATGGTGACCTTCTCCCTGCACACATCCACAAAACACACATGAGCACATACACAACCCATGCACTCCAAGGACCAATGATATCTGTGGTAACAGGCCAGCTGTAGAGTCTGTTTGAGTATTTACTATTGAGTCATTTAGCACACCATTTTATCCAAAGCTCGAACCCCGTACCTTAAGTTGGGAGTCTAATATTGTAGACATTGTACTATACAGCCACCCGTCGTATCTCGCCATTCTTCACACATCTTACATTTTCCTACCAATCTTTTTTTTTATATTACAAATGATTTAAATGCATGTTTTCCTTTGTGCATTTCAGGGGGAAGGATATTTGTCAAGGCCCTGGCGGAGAGTGAACCCGACCCCCGGTGCCCCTGGGCGGGTGCAGGACCCTACCTCTCCTCACTGAGCAGCGTCTCCTCCAACTCCTGGACCTTCTTCTCCAGCACAGCGATGCCAGCGGAGGGCCGCGACGGGGTCTCCATGTCGGCCACACGGGACTTCAGCTCCTTCAGCTGGAGCGGGAGAAGAACAGAGGCAGAACATCAGTGTTACAACGGGGCAGGGATAGCCCCCCCCCCCCC
>OOFH01010931.1:3400-14410 GCA_900323355.1 Merlangius merlangus
GCTGGGGTGCTGGGGTGGTGGTGCTTGCTACTGGATCTGACAGGCCGTGGACGGGGCCGACTGGCAGCAGTAGCAGGTGGGGTTCACAGCCTTGGGAGGGATGAGGTCCAGGTCCTCGTCGTCGGGGATCTCGTCCAGCCGGTAGCCGTCCTTCAGCAGCTGGATGTTCAGGTCCTGGTTGATCTGCTGCATGCGCAGCAACGCCGGACCCAACAAACAAACACAAACAAACACAGACAAAACAAAGAATGTCAGGGGGAGGTTTGCGTCGCGTGCTTGCACTTTTATTCAGTGGGCTCGACAGTTTCTTAATCATATTTGTGTTAAAGGGTAAGTTCACCCTGAAATCTCTATCAAAATGAAAATGGACGGTTTGGGCATCACCCATCATTCGTCTTAAATCGATAATGTTGATAAACGGGGGATGTAAAAACCCTTTCCCAGAGCGGAAGTTTTCAAATAGCGGCGCAGCATAGCTTAAGCGAGTGTGACATTTGTTATGACAACGTTTGACCCCTCACACTCTCTCTCATGGAACACAAGAAGTCTGTTTTATTCCAAAAAAAAGCCTATGACTGTCACTTACCCTTTACTTGCCCTTTCAATAAAAACAAATTCGAAAAGCATGCATTACAACAAAAAGGATGCTTAAAGGTTGGGTATGGGATTTGCGAAACGCCAGCAGATTTTGAAAATACACAACTCAAATGGTCCTACCCCCTCTCCTTCAACGCTGACTCTGACTCCACCCATTCCAAGTACATGGACGCGCAGTCATGCACGAGCGCGAACACAGATGCGCGAGAGCGAGCCATTAGCTAGCTCCAGTAGCTACCGCAGGATAACAACAAACAGAAGCTTGCTCTGGGTCACGAGCTTTGAGTATGTGCACAAAGGGGTCACGCGCGAGGAGCGGGGTAGGGGGAGTGCACAGTACGACCGTTTGATTGACGTACTTACTGTCCAATGCCACTCGTGTGTCTGGAAATCATTGGCTGGAGTTTTTCGAGCCCTGCCCGTTCCACAGATGATTGACTCGTTTAATTTTCATGTCAGTACTTCTAACTCAGTGGCTGTCAGTGGGTTCAAGTAATTTCACAAAAATGGCCAAAAAAGAGAATTCCATACCCAACCTTTAATGGAGAAACAATGCGTACGATCTACAATTAACACCAAATAAAGGGAAGCAAGCAAAAGGTGGTACACTGGGAGGCCTACCACAGCTAGCTCTATGCATGGACCGCTAAGGGGCGCGTAGGGCCTGACCGTGGCCAGGAGGGGGTTACCTGGCGTGGGTATGGGACGAGGTGATGGAGGTGATGGTGGTGGTGTGGTTGGGCAGGGTGGTGGTATTATAGGCTATAGTGTGTTTATAGATACCTGGTCCCTCAGACATCTCACCTCGGCTGAGGAGTATCCCGATGAGGAGTATCTGGACATGTCAAAGTCGTCGTCACTGAAGGAGGAGGAACGAATAGCATTGTTAATTATATATACACTATGAATACATAGGAATCCCCAAATCCCTTATTTGATAGCTTCCTGTTAAATATTTAATCAGCGAAACATTTTGAATGAATAATCTTTCAATGATTCATTTATGGCTTCATTAAACAGCATCTTTGACAGAGGAGGCTGGTAGTATTCAAGGAGATTGAATAAGACACGCGCATAAACTAAACACAACAGCCACTTGTAGCTCAACCGCCCGCATAATACACAAACAACACCAAGCTCAATTGCATGGCGTCAATCCGGATCACCTTCCCCCGACTGATCATGTGCCAGTGTAAACAGCGTAATTAAATCGAGTGAGTATAAAAACCCCATTGTGCCACCGTGAATCACCGCGCATGCCAGTGTGTGATGCAATACAAAGTGATGTAATCTCCTGCTGGTTCAGCAAGGGGCTTATTCCACACGAGCGAGGCGAGCGAGGTGCCCTGATCAGTGCGATACTCCGGGGGGGCTAAGACGTGCCAGAAGCAGTCACGGTGGGTCAGGACAAAACCCACGGGGGGAAAAAGGTCTCAGAGATGATTAGCTGTCCCAAATCCAATCATCTCCCGTGTTAATCAGAGGAGTTGTCATTTATAGAGGAGTACCTGTCCTGTTCCACACAAACACTGCCCCTTGGCCATGTTAAAAGACGTCATGTTTGAAGTTGCATTACAGAGCTTCAACCGATATGCTTGACTTGGTGTTCCCCTTTTTAAAACTTCAGAATCTGGTTTGGCATGATAGTAACCATATTTAGCACATTCATACTATGTGAGGAGGACAAACAGGACAAGCCCTTACCTGTCGGTGTCCAGGGCCACCAGGGGCTTCTCGTCTGGACTCTGGTCTAAGGACGAGTAGCCTTTGTTTGGAACCACCAGTCTGAAGTGAGGGAGAGAAAAGAAAACCCAAAAGAGAACAATGACAGCCAGAATGCACATTGATTTAGAGGAATCATTTCACAATGGTGGATGAAATTAAATGTCAAGCAAATAAACACAGACCGGCTCCATAACAATCTCTTCCGAAAGGGAAACACTCTTCTGTGAGTCACACAGGAAATTGGCATTAGTCTGCTGAACCCTGGGCTGTGGGAGCAGCTAATTTCCTTTCTATGAGACCCATGGTTGCGGCCGCCCTTCGCATCCCCACTAATCCAGGAGAGACTTCAGGCCAACAGGGGTACAGCCGACTCCCACAATAGAATCGCAATTTTTGTTTACTCTCACAAATCCTGAGCCTTATGAAGAATCGTGGTGCGTGTTTGGGGTTATTACATCAGGAAGGAAACAGCTTCCGAGGTGCGTTAGCAGAAAATAATGAGGGCCTCTGATGTCCTACCACTTATGCATTTGGATTTCCTCAAACTTTATCTGGAGTTGCTGTACATTAGCCTTGAGGTGGTTTATACAGTAGGCTTGGTTATTACCTTGTCCTGGCGTTCTTCTTGGGCTGCTGGTTCACAGGACTTCCCACCGTACCATTCTTCACGGATCCCTTCCTGGCCAGATCCCTCTGTTTCTCTGAGCAACCACAGGATATGACATCACCGGTTAATATCACGTGACGTTTAAGAGCACCAGCACTACTCTACCTTTTCCTTATTTTTCTCACAATAGGTAGTCTAGCTTTCTATTTATTTTGCAGATGCTTTTATCTGGAGCCGGTTGCTAGTCAATAAAGATCAGGTACGGGTTAGGCAGCTTGCTTAAGGATGCCGCCTAGTAGGCTGCGTCCAACGGGATCACACCCAGTACATTACATCTGTAAAACAAGACATCCTTACAATGACACTATCCTACCCAGTAGCCGGAAAACTCGATATATTCTGTATGTGTTGCGCTGCAAGAAAAGCCATATTGTAAGACAATCAATGCAAATCAGTTTACCCCAGTCTTCTCTACTGTAATGTCTACCCAACGCGGAAGGCCACCATGCTTTACATTAATGCAACTTATTGCGGACATGACTTGATCCTGTCCAGGCCAAGATATAAAGGGGACTATAGAGAGGTGAGGAACATTTTTGAGTCCGTCTACTAAACAATAACTTAACTCCAACCGGGCCACTCTGGGTGTTTTAATCTAGCAGGCTAGCAGAGAGTGAGCACTGGCTTAAACTGAGCTAAACAACTCACTATTGATCAAGCCACTCAAGATGGCAGACTTCACAAGCACACGGGTCGATATTAATTGAATACATCTGTTTAAGTAATATGCGTTTGTTGCTTTTTATAGTCAAATGGACCTGCTGATTTCCAGAAACCAGATGTGATGCGATGTATTCAGCATTAAATATACAGCATTTACCATAACACTTATTCTTAATAAATGACTTGCTGGAATACAATGTACAACATATGATTTTAAAACCACATTACCGACTGTGACTTTCTGAAAAGAGTAACATAGGGACCAACTCCGACCCTAACCTTGCTATGACACGATGAGGTGCCTTGATTGCCCTGTGGTTGTTGTAGTACCTATTTGAACCTGCAGGGGCGAGGGCTTGTAGTTCATGGCCACCGTCTCTCCCTCCCTGGTATCAGGGTCGGCCTCGGACGTGGAAGATGCTGCAGGGTCCTGAAAGAAATGATATTGTTACAGGAATCCTCAACCGCTTTAACAAAATAGGATTTTGTTTAACGCAAGCCATACGACGGTATAACTTGTAGATATAATAAATTCATTGATGATATTACATTTGATTTTATCAATTTCAATTTACTTCCTTAGTTGTAGGAATGGCAATGGCCTTTCTTTCCAACCTGTGCTGTAAGCACGGTTGAACCATATTCAACCCAGAATAGAGCACGCCTCGCCAGCATTTACTGGGGCCTGCTTACAGCCCACTCCCCAGAAGGGGTTGTAGCTAGCCAACGTGCTACCGTGGATGCCAGGGGTCGGCAGATCCAGAGAGCCTCCAGAGGGGGGGGTTCTCTAGGCTCTCACCGGCGGGGACAACACAGAGAGGCGAGGTTGTGGGAGAACAGAGGGGGGTTCTGTTGGAGGGGAGGTTTCCTGACGTAAAGAGAGCCGGGGCTGGGGCTTCACTGGCCTGGGCCTTGGCGAGCTCCACCAACAGAGGCCGGCATTATGTTTAGCCCACAGGGCCGCTCTTGTTGCATACGGGGAGGACTCCACAGGGACACATGGGGAAAAGGCTGCCAGGCGCCGCCTCACAATTAGCCTGCATTCACAGGGATAAATCAGACGCTATGCCTCCAAAAGAGAAGGGGCAACAAAGACACTCCATGACACGTGACGGGCATGATGTCGCAGCTCAAACATGAGCCACGAATTCATACAGAAAACGTCCAGACTGCACAAATTAGACTGATAGAGGCTACAGAGATTCATTGTTTGTTGTCAACAGATTCTTTTTTCATGGCAATCTCATTAATCGGTAAAAGCTAAATGTTAGAAGGATTAACTATAGGGAAACATGGGCCTAATTCAGTTTCGCTCCCGACATCATACAGAATGATGTGATATACCAAATAAGTAATCCAATCACATGGGGCCTAGCTAAAATGAACGTATCAAGCAATGACAGGAGGACGAGAGTTTTTCAATCAAATTTCCTCTCACACATTCCTTTAAACGGTCGCCTCCTGCAAAAAGGTGTTATCAACATGCCTGTGGCATCCCGACCGACACCAACAGAGAAGATTGAACATAATGATCACGTAACAATCAGTTATCAGCCGCCAATCATTTCAATCCATATTTCAGAGATGACTGAAGATCCTGTTTCCCTATAGGAGCCGCTGCTACTCAACGAGCCGTATAGTTGTTTACTGTAATCCGCGGGGGTGGACAGATCAGGTGAATACAATAGAATCATCTGGTGGTCACGCGCCATCCGCTGGCTGAAATAACAAATGTGAGCTGCAGAGTAAACAGAATACAGCCCAATCGGTCTCAAATGAAGGCGCTGGAGAAGGCACGGTGCAGGACTCGGGTGTCCTCGTTGAAGGGGTCTCCCCTGCAGACATGAAGCCTTTCGTGGCACTGGTGACGGATAGGCACGTCCCCGGGACCATTATGCCTACGCTGCTGCGCAATCGCTCTCCTTCCTGCCGGGTTTTCACACCAGCTTCCACTGTAGGAGGGCCGAGGCTTGGTCTGTTTGGAAAACAACCCCCATTGGAGGCTTTTATCAGAGCCCGCAGTGAACGATGAAAAGGGGATTTAGCATCAATGAGGTCATCAACGAGGGATCCGCCGGCTTCCATTAACGGGAAATATCAAAAGAAATAGAGATTCTATTCCTGGAACTGTTGGTGGGTAAGTGATAGGCTATTGGGACCCATGACAACAGGGTGCCCGGTGCTCAAATTTAAGTAATAGATCTCATATATTTCACATTTATACTTGTGTTATGGGAAAATGGGCACGCATTTTAGCTGTCCTTGAGAACTGCCCAGTGTCCAATAACTCATCCGCTGCTGCAGTTGGATTTGCTAAACCTGATAACAATAATAATATACCAAGTTGTTGATCAATATATAATATGCATATGTTGACCCTTTGGTTTAAAAAGTACACACATGAGGCCTTGATCCGGATACTTGGGTGAGCGCCTGGCGCTGCTACTATCTAATGCAAAAAACACTGATTGCGCGTGTACAATCAGCTCTGACCTTCAGAAACATTCATGCACATATTCAGTCTTAAGCACTTGGCCATATTGAAATAAATAGTAATAACACGTGTGTGTGTGTGTGTGTGAGCGTGTGTGTGTGTATGTGTGTATGTGTGTATGTGTGTATGTGTGTATGTATGTGTGTATGTGTATGTGTATGTGTATGTGTATGTGTATGTGTTTGTGTATGTGTTTGTGTCTACTACACGAACACAATGATTAAGGAAGTGACCTCTCCTTCTAAGTCCATTTTTATCAGCCGGTGTGGTGGGCTGTTTTACGGCCTACGATGATGAAGAGGCACTATGCTACTGACGCAGTAGACAGCCGCGATTGGTTGGATTACACATCACTGCTTCCTCTTGGCCAATAGGAGACTGGTATTAGGTGATCATCAGGGGACCATCAGAAAACTAAGTGCCGTGAATAGGAGTGACAATGGCACGGGAGCTAAGATAAAGGCTATAACAATGTCCCACAAACTCAGAAAATACCGATCAGTTTAAGGTGACCTGACAAGGATCTTACACTCGACTGGGTCGGGTTCCAATAACACTACACTCATACATGCGTGAATGAATGCGTGGAGACAGACACGTGAACACTCAGGCACTAGCAAAAAAAGAGAAGTGTGTCTTGTTTCTCAGGACATGCTCGAAAGCGTGCTTGACATGCCCTTTATCATTGCATGTACATCACCCTGCTTGTGTATATGACTTTGAGTTAATGCACAATACAGAAAGGGGTCCAAATTATACATTAAGGCCATCATTATATGACACATCTCCATGAACTAACATGCAAACATAAACTTTTTCCATTATCTGTTTCCTTGACATCAAATAGGATTATCCACTGTTGATGCATGCCCACTTCCTTAGTCAAATAAAATTGCAGACAGATTTATGTCAGTACAGAGGGCTCGTCAGATTACACCTGGCCAATCTATAGTCAGAGTAATAACATTTAATTGGAAGTGAAAGAAAACACAAAAGCGTTCCACATTTCAAGAATGCTAACATCATAATACGGAAAGAGGATTTGGAATTGTTTGATTCTACCAATACTGTTAATCAATGTTTTGAGTGTCAACCTCAATAATTCAGGATTGACTCATCTCTACCAAAGATCACATTAGAGAACCCAGTGGAGGAAACTAATCAGATTAGCAGATGCTCCAGCATAATAAAAGGAAATGTTTTTCCTGCTTTCACCTGCCTCAACAAGCCTCTCTAGCGTGTGCTAAACAGGCATGGACATGATGATAAGCAATGAGCACCTCCGACAGGGCCAACACAGTGAGAGGGACAGCTGTTTGAGCCGAAGGCTGGATAACTGGGCCTGGCCGGATAGGCCTATACATACAACTGACCCGTAGTCACTTAGATAATGAGGTTAAATACCAAAGGATGTATTGACAATTTTGGATCGTGCATCTTAAGTTTCGGTGAAAATGTATGTAGCGTATTTAACGTGACCATGCTCAAATAGTACTAGGCCTATACTCTGGTCAACCGCCAAGGCAATAGTCCGCAGTCTCGGCTGGGACAGAAACCAACTAGAGAAAAAGCCACTAGAATTGCAGATGGACAAATAGAAGATCTGATAGTACAGCTATACTCCTCGTATTTCTTTGAGTAGGTGAATCATTTAGTCAAACGTCATCATTATTATAGCAACATATATCAGCCCGTAGCGGTTTAACATTGCTGATTGAATTGTATAGTACGGGCATATTGCTTTCGACGTTCTCTCATATATCCTATAAGGCACCAGGAGCACACAAGACAACCCATTAAGTCTGAACGATACACTTTGCACGTTTAGAATCTGAGAAAATAATGTGATGGAAACGTCTAGTCTGCTCACCAGAGGCTGCGTCTCTCCGTTGACAGGAGGCACTTGGAACCGGTCAATTTCTTCCATCATTTTCGCGAAGGACTGGTGACAAAGTTAGACCGGTTTTATAAACAAGGTTTCTACACGCCCTGGTTTTGATTTGATATGCAGGATCTCCCGTTATTTTGCATTATACCAGGCAGTTTGTTTTCCTCCAATCTGGCAGAGGTGACTCGACAGCTAAACAGCAGCACCGCCCAACTTCCGGGTTATAGGAATATAGATGTGTCCAATCACAGAGGAGATCATATTCTAGAGAAATAGCAGCGGTGGAGCGGAGGGAGGACAACAAAGGGCATGATTATGTTAATAAATTCAGGTATATGCGTTTGGCTTGAGTGTGGAATAACAAATTTCCTTTGAGTCTGTAATTATTGTGTGTACATTCACGGGAATTGTTGTACTACGTTTTTTTAGGGAATCATTTCCATGTATTAAATAGTGGTCTATGAAAACGACGTGAAAAAAAAATACTTATTCATTCATCCATAAATTTAGAAGTACTACAGTATGGAAGAAATACTAAATTCGGGTGCCGCTGCATAGTGGTACTGCGTCATGTTTGAGTTAGGATGAGAGAGGATCCTGTGTTGTAGCGTTATCCCCGTATACCGCAATGCAATTTCCGGTATTTAACTTCCTATGAATTGTTTATGCCAGTTAACAGCCCCGGAGCGAGAAAGATAGGGACGCGACAAGAATAACAACGACAAGGTAAAATACATATGGCGCTTTGACGAGCAATTGATAGAGCAATATACGAAACATGGCACGAAAACGAGGATCCCTCGATCAGAACTCTTCCTCTCTTGCATCTCGCCCTGAACCCCTGCCCTAAACCTATGGACCTGAAAATCCCGCCTTCACTATCGCCAGTAACGCTCATTTAGAGGATCCCGTTCCCGGCGTCCCGTGGTCAGAGGAGAGCGCCATGAAGCTGGTCGACATGGTTACGGTTGTACACACTCTGCTGGAGAAGACCTCGCCGATACGTTTGAAGGGAATCCACTCGAAAGCTTTTCTTCCCATTATTTTTATGCAGTACTGAAGGTACTGCCGAAGCATAATTGTTTCTCTATAATTCAACGCCATGCCCGTGCCAACAACTGTAAAGTCCAAGAAGGTAAGTTACGGTCAATAAAAAAAAACGTTGCTAACCGTTGTGGACTAAATAAAAGATGTGAAATCAGAAAATACAGAAATAAAAAATTATATATATATATATATATATATTTAAACAAACATTGTTCTATTCCCTATTCGTGTAACATTTTGTCCAATTGCAAAAGCCCCCAGGTGCAGGCCTAAAGGTTGCTAAACCTGCCAGCAAGAAAAAAGTGAGTCACAACAAAGTAACTGAGCCATCATATTTCGAGCTCTACTTCTAGAATTCTAAATATCTGCAAGGTCAAGGACACCGACCTACAGAGAAAACCTATGTCCCCACACTCATCGGTGAAACTCTTCTTCATTTGACAGGATGAAGAGGAAGGGGTGGATCAGGGGGATGGATGGGACGAGTGGGCCCAAGGAAAAGCTTTGATTAAGCCCCCAGACCAGCTGGAGCTCACTGAGGAGGTGAGGACACGTTTCCCAGGGGATGTTGACTGATTTTTCATAAAAATGTTGTTGTTGTTTGTTCATCATAAAGATGAACAAACAACCGCTTTAATTTATTTAAAGTATAATTTATATCTTTTTTAAACATTTGTTATATTTTTCTGGTGGATTGATTGCAACTGAACATTTATTCATTTTAATTGTATTTAATATTTATTTACAGGGACACTTGTTCACACTAAAATGTACATTGTTGCTTGTTAACCGGTTATTAGTCATTCTATAAACAGGTGTTGAAAGTGTTGTGGCTACTTTATTTAAATTATTTCCCAATCCTTTTCACTTTGTCTTATTCTTCATTCTTAATGTCCTACGTTTTTCCAACATGGCTGGAATAGGAGCTGAAAGAGGAATTCACTAAGATCTTGACTGCAAATAACCCTCATGCACCTCAGAACATCGCGCGATACAGCTTCAAGGTAACGACCTCTGAGGCTTCATATAGGCTTCAACATTTATAATGAGTCAAGATATGAAATTAGATACAGTGAAGAAAATAAGTGTTTGAACACCCTGCTATTTTGCAAGTTCTCCCACTTAGAAATCATGGAGGGGTCTGAAATTTTCATGGTAGGTGCATGTCCACTGTGTGAGAGATAAAAATCCAGAAATCACAATCTATGATTTTTTAAAAATGTATTTGTGTGATACAGCTGAAAATAAGTATTTGAACACCTGTCTATCAGCTAGAATCTTGACCCTCAAAGACCTGTTAAGGTCAAAGACCTTAAAAGTCCTCCTCCACTCCACTGTATTATCCTGAATCAGATGCACCTGTGTGAGGTCGTTAGCTGCATAAAGACACCTGTCCCCCCATACAATCAGTAAGACCCAAACATTCAGCATGGCTAAGAGCTGTCCAAAGACACCAGAGACAAAATTGTACAACTCCACAAGGCTGGAAAGGACTACAGAGAAATTGCCAAGCAGCTTGGTGAAAAAAGGTCCACTGTTGGAGCAATCATTAGAAAATGGAAGAAGCTAAACATGACGGTCAATCTCAATCGGAGTGGAGCCCCATGCAAGATATCACCTTGTGGGGTCTCAATGATGCTAAGAAAGGTGAGGAATCAGCCCAGAACTACACGGCAGGACTTGGTCAATGACCTGAAAAGAGCTGGGACCACCGTTTCCATGGTCACTGTTGGTAATACACTAAGACGTAATGGTTTGAAATCATGCATGGCACGGAAGGTTTCCCTGCTTAAACCAGCACATGTTAAGGCCCGTCTTAAGTTTGCCAATGACCATTTGGATGATCCAGAGGAGTCATGGGAGAAAGTTTTGTGGTCAGATGAGACCAAAATGGACCTTTTTGGTCATAATTCCACTAAGCGTGTTTGG
>OOFH01011030.1:3365-13445 GCA_900323355.1 Merlangius merlangus
AGGCGCGCCGGCTCGGTGGTCGGCATGAAGCTGGACCCTCTGGTGACAGCGGCAGAGAGGAGAACATCCAACACACTGCTGGCTAATCTGGACAATGTCAGCCATCCTCTGCACACTGTTGTCAGTAACCAGAGGAGCTTGTTCACACTCGGAGGTAGGCGGTGGCAAAGGAGCACAGAGGTCGGGGAGGAGCACCAGGCCTGACCCACAGCATAACATAACACTGCATATCAACAACTGGCTGTTTGATACACTGTTTTCTTGCACTGTTTTTATGCACTGTTTAAGCACTCCCTCATGTCAATATTGGCTTGTACGGTATTATTCTATATCATGTCCCTGCATATATATGTTTTGCATTTGGCAGTTTGGACTTTTGCACATTAATATTGGTTTTTAACTCTTATTATAGTTGTTACATGGTTTTTCCTGCTACCCGAAGTGCAATTTCATGAGAGAACCTTACCGAGGGATTAATATAGTTCCTATCTATCTATCCATCAATCAAAATGCACAGGCGGTCAATTTAAGCCATAACACACACTGTGAAGTTAGGCGTGCTTAGCTGAGTCTTACCCCCCACTACCCCACCTCCACTTGTTCTGGTCACTTGTTCTGGCACAGGTTCAACCAATCGTCACTACACATACTCGTGATACATGACAACGTAACCTGATCGAAAACCTAACAATACGTAACCTACCCTCACCAACCTAACAATAAAATGGATTTCCAACACGACCTCGCTGCGTGTTTTGTCTGGAGAAGCCCAGCAAAGGTATTCTGGGTGTGGCAGCCATCTGAGTGGCTTGTGGCATTGTCATTGCTACACTGACACCAAATGTGGGGCCTCTCCATAACAATAAAGGCCCCAGAAGAGCTGTCTCCAGCTATTTCCCAAACACTCCACCCGTCTTCCGATGGGTGGAGGCAGTGGGAGCGACCGCCACAGGCAACTGTGTGTGGCTTGCAGCCAATGGGAGCAGCCGGCAGCAGCCCAGCACAGCCGCCGAAGACCCATACTCCAGAAGGGCGATGGGGATAGGCACTTGCCGGCCTGGATGAGGGTTGCCAATACCACCGGCTGTTTCCGGACCCTCCGCGGATCTACCACCCCAGCCCAGCTGAACCTCAACCCAGCCTGTCACCGCCATGCCCGCCGACTCCCCCACCAGTCAGGGCAGCAACCCAGGCCTCCGGTCTACAGGATGGATGTGGGTTGAGTTGGCAGGTCACCCTGGGGAGGCGTGGGAACAATGGGGTTTGGGTGTTATTTTATTTCACGTATGGCAGCCAGCCCTGGAAGGAGTCTGCTTATTTTCATTAGGTTAGCTAACTCTGTTTTAGAGTCCAAGGGTGGGAGTAGACTTCGGATGGGGATTCTCTCCAACCTCAACTTCGTGTTGGGTATGTGGGTATGTGTGTTGATGGTGGTTGGCTTAAGGTACCTCCCCTGGCCTGAATCAGTCTGAATGGACTCTTGGGCTGGGTCAGGCTGCACATCTGTTGTGCATGAAAAAATCGATGTGCACCAGTTAAACCAGCCATCACCAGTTGTGTGATCAAAGAGTTTTGTATGATTGGACTATAATTCTTGTTCCGTCCTACGATGGATTTCAGTCACTGGTTAACAATCTCCCGAGTTAGTGGCTAGACCCAAGCGAACTCTGTCCGATATCTAGAAACCTATTTAGTCCAAGTCCTTTGGCAACCGGATATAAATTTTAATAACGTCATAAAATCTGTTGAACAACCAGGGCCCTAAATGACAGTTATGCAGAGGAGTAACTGGTAAACAGACTAGGGGGTAGTGTATTATTGAATGTCAATTAGCAAACTGACAAATTGGAATTTTCCTAGGATTTCACAATTTGTTAATAAATGAACAGGGCACAGACAAGATAATTGTCATATTTTAATAAAGATATTCACAATACATACACACAATACATACATTAATATTCACATTGAGGTTTATTATGTGGCATTAGTTATTTGAAGGCTTAAAAGCAATTGTCCACCGCTGCAGGGCACGGTTTAAACCTGCCGCCCTTGGTTTCAAGCACTGTTAAGTGCTGGCTTGGGTCCCACACTGGATCGACTGGTAGCGCTGGGTCAGACCGATGATGTGTTGTTACTCATTAGAGAACCATTCGTTCACCAGTAGTTACGCTTTTTGAATAATTCGTTCACCAGTATTTAAGCTTTTTGAAACATTTGTTCACCAGTAGTTACGCTTTTTGTTTACCTTCATGTAAAGTCATGCATCATAGGCTACTGAGTTGTTACTCTTTCGTGAACCATGCGTTCACCAGTAGTTAAGCTTTTTGAACCATTCATTCACCATTGGTTTACCAGTAATGAAGCAGTTTAAGTTTAGTTATAAAATCCCAAATCCACTGTTGATGAAAGGCATATTAAAATGAAACAAAAACAAAAGCTTAACTTCCAAACAATTCATTCCTCACAAACAGGCACTGAACACTGAAAAAATCTGACACACAAAAGAGCTGTCTGCATCATCAAAACTCTTATTTAAATGTTACTGATGGTGTTTTGATAAAACACATGACAGTGTTATGGCAAGTGACCAAAATGCAGCTTGCTTCAACCTCATGATTCGTTATTCATTCGTTCCTCAGTGACTAGTACTACCCATGTTTTTGCGTATCTTATTGTAAAGTGCTACCGTTCATACAAAGAGTAAATGCATTTTGTTTGTTCTGAGGATACACAGCACAAAAATGAAAAAGTAAAATTTGATTTTGTCATACAGAGAAACAGCATGGACATTGATAATTACCCCCATACAGTTTATCATACAAACTTGTTCTTAGGGACTTTCTTAAACCCCTCTTTTAACTTATCAGTTACAAAGGCCAAAGGGGCCCATCGAGTCCCACCCCCTCCATTCCTGAACTCTGTTTCAACCCCTGTATAACTTTAGTTATTAATCTCTTCTTTGTTTTACTCACACCAGTATCAGTAGTTCCAACTCAAGCCCTACCCTGTTTAGCTCTACTGGTGGCTCAAATATTCCCATTTGAAGTACCAAGTGTCAGGCCTAGGCGTTGCATGATGTGCAGTGGTTTGCTATTGCGTGGAATAAAGGGCTCTTTTATGGTTCCACTTTCACGCAATGCAAGGGGGTTACGGACCCTCCTTGCGTCCAACGCAAGGTGCGGACGTGCGCCTCCCAAAACTCCTAACCTTCCGTCGAGGCGACGCAGCAGCAAGGGCTGTGTTTGGTCTGCTTACTAAAACCCGACGCAGAACCATAAATATTCACGACTGCGTCGAAGCAGCTGCGTGGTCATTGCGTTGCGGGAACGTGGGAGCATAAAAAGGCCTTTGGGGTAAGCAACTGCACGTCATGCGCTGCCTAGCTCTTTGCAGCTCTGTCACCTACATGTTTAGCCTCAGTAATTACAGCCATGCTGCTAGTACCCACACCACAAGTTGCAGCCTCTCCATCAACAGGATTAGGGTGTTCATTCGGATCGATCACAAGGTATGACAGAGCGTACAACACACCTCACACCCTCAGGGAGAGATCTCCTGCATGACAACATTGCCCCATTGTCATTCCCTTTTGTCTGCAAGCTTACAATAAACCAGATTTTTAACACTAACACCCTGCGTCTTATGTCTGGGGGATTCCAGCAAAAGTCACCTGGTGTGTAAAACTGTAATTGCTGCATACCAGTTTGAAGGTTAATAAGCAAGTAATAAATCGAATGGTTTGACAGTGCGGTGTTGTTTTTTTGTTAACAGCCCATGTAAGGTACACGTTTACTAAAACGCTTTGAGCATTTTTCTTTTGTTTTGTTTGATATATTTAACAGTTGTAAACCAGCAAAAATATTTCAGCATTATTCATAATGCATGGTATTAATGGTTGTAAATGAATGTAGGCTACTCAAATGTGCGGCCAAGTCATGCCGTGGCTTAAAGAACACTCCAGAGCCCTGAGCTTCAGAGCGTAATTGAATGACTGAGTTTTAGGCGCTCTCCCTCTTAACCTGGCCACCACTTGACCTCTGTGCAAAAAAAAAAGAGTTCAAAACCTTCTTTGTAGAGGAACTCAGGATTAAAGGATGTAATTCTGAGTTTGGGGAAGGCTCAAATACATCCTACCCAAAATACACCTGCCCGCTCCTCCATCATAACTAAAAGGTTTGTAGAAGGCGTTTTTTATACATTTATTGACATTGAAAATGGAGTCTTGCCCTTTTCCACCTTTGCCCCAACCCAGGCTTTGGAACGGCCTGCCAGCGTAGCTCAAGCAAGTCTTTCTCCTTGGTCAGCTTGCTCCTTGGTCTTTCTCCTTTTCTCGTGAATTTTATTTTGCTTCTCAATACAGATGTTTACCAAATGGCCTATACAGTATGAACCTTTTATCTTACTGCATACTTTCTTTTATTTTTGGATTTAGTACTGCTTTTAATGTAGGGGAGGGCAATGATGGTTTTGCTATTTTCTCAATTAATCTAAAAAATAATTACACTGGAATTGCCAACTTGCTGTATTAAAAACGTCAGTGTGTCAACTAATGGGGAAATGTAATCAAGTGAATTTAAGAAATAAGAACAGGTTGCACCTTTCACAGCCTCCCTGGTATTTGAACATGCCAGGAAAGATTGTGTTACAACTCCCACTGTCTAGGTAGCGGGGGATGATGAGGAAAAAATTGGTGAGTGAAACAATAACGGAATGACAACAGCAACAGATAAGGTTGAACATAGGTTTAATGGGGCTGATTACAAAACACAACAGTAACATACGACAAAACCAGCGGGCCTTGGGACTTGAGTGTTGCCAAAGGAAAGAACCCAACAAAACAAGCTAAGCTAACAGCTAACACAGTGGACCACACGTCCGCTAACCTAACTACACTAAGCCAAAAGTACAGCGGGTAGCAACACTCCTAGCCTAGTGTTACTAAATAAAGAAGACATTACGGGTAAATGTATATAGGCCTCTGTCTTACCTGTCCCAAGGCCACAAACCACAAAGACAAAAAAACATGTCTTACATGTCTTAAATATATATAATAATTCAATCAAATACTGAACAATGAATGAACTGAACATAGTGAACACCTGGGGTAGAAATTGCAAATGCATTGGCTGATGTGCTCTTCAGAATAAATCTACCCATGTCAGGATTAGAAGGTCCGACATGGGGCTGCCGATATGACAGATACATATTCTGAAGCTAAAGCCATTATCAAAAGACAAAAGCCTGTAGCTCTCCATGTCCACTGTGTGATTGAGTATGCTGCTCTGCCTCTGCTTTGATTCATGATTCAATACTGTTGGGGAACTTCCAAGCAATATTTGAGAGCAAAGTTGACGCAGAAAGACACAGCACATTGAAACCTTCCTGTCGAACTAGATGGTTGATCTGCATCCATTGAGGTCTCAATCAGTACTCCACTGTATTAACCAACTAAGAGTATAGCGCCTGAACCCTCTGACCAAGGCACCAGGGCTCATGGCTTGTTAGACAGGTTCACGAAAGGTCAAACTGTCTTGGAATGTTGGCAGCCGAGGTATCAGGGGAGCTGGAGTGCCTGAGTAGGTAACTGCAAAGGCAAACGTGTGCTGTGTGTAAGAACAATACTCCAAAAAATAAGAGACTCTGGAGTGTTTGCAAGGTTAACGCACCTTAAAGTCCACCACCGAACCAAGAGGCCGCTAGCACTATTACCGCCTTTGCCAACTCAGCTAGCGACATACCTCGACAAGAAACCGGAGTTGGCAGCATCACCAGAGAGCAGATACCTTAACTATTAACTGTACACAGTGAGGGCATTTTGAATGATCCCACTAAATACCCAACAACAGTAACCTAAGGACTTCGAGACAGTTTGATTTAGAAAGCCAGTCCACCACCTATCCATTTGACTGCTAGCCCAACCACTACAGTTGGCTCGTCTGATAGGAGCTGTGGTTTTTTTTAGATCATTTGTATGTATTTGTATGTAGCAGGTTATATTCAGGACTCCTATCACTACAGGGGATTCTGGGGCGCCCAATGTTGGGTTGTTATCAGCCTGTGGCTGTGACGTGTGGTTCTCAGCTTCATAAACTATATGGCCCGTTGTCTAAGGTCACACCATCTCTGAGTGTGGGATATCTTCAGTGCTTGAGTTTGTGTGATCAAGCTTGTATGCTCGCACGAGTAGCAGGTGGAATATTTGGTTCACCTTTGGGGTGAAAGCATAGCTAGAAGGCTGCTTGGGAGAGGTCATAGCACAGCATTTCTCATCTGCATCTGAAAACACATTTTATTTATTCACTCAGTCAAAAAGTGCTCCCCTCCCAATTACATGTCCTTTTACATTGGAGAGGAGTACCACACGACCAGTATTAATTATGCAGTATTAATTAATTATTAATTAACACCTTGTGATTTCCAGCAATCAAGGCATTTAATTATAAAAGATATAATATAATCTACCATATTTTCTTACTGCGCGTACTTCAGGTCTTCTCTGCTCTTAACTCCCTTCTGCATCAACTTTTCAACCACCATTTTTTATTTTTTTGGGCGGCTCAGGAGCGTGGCCTGGATGACCTCAGCGTAGTGGCCTCAGCAGGCCTAAGGCACTGGATAGAACTGAATGAAGCATTGCCACTAAAGGAAGCCCAAAATGCTGTTGGGCAAAGGGTCATTAATAGTCTATATAGCAGGCAGCTCTCCCTTTTCAATCCCAAATTGTAACAGCTGGGTGAGCAGCAGGGGAAATTGGATTCAAAAGCATGACTTTGGTGGAAAAAAATCTGTTTAGAAAGAATAGTCTTAACTAGCGGATAGGTCAGAACACAGGTAATCAGTTGTAGATCAGGCAAACATCCGGCAGGGCGAAGGTAAAGACGTAGTTGGGTAAACTGGCAGGAATCAGAAAACCGGGAATAATATTTGTCACTGGGAAGCTTGATACAAAGAACAAAGAAAAACTGACTAAATACACTAGGATGAGAGATACAAGAAACATAGGAAGAGGGAGTTAAATAGTGAATGAAGGGGGCGAGATGTGACACTGAGCAGTGGAATGCTCTGTGCAGGATAGGCAATGAACCCCTTGGTTAACTAGACAGATGGTATTTTTGAGTCACAGAATATGCCAGGGCACTGTTGTGAATTATAATTAATATAATCTTACCAAAGACCATTCATAATTTTCCTCCAACGCAACACATGTTTTGTTTTTTGGGCAACAGATTGTTTTATCATGTTGTTGTAATCTGCTCTTTCAACAACTACACATGATGGGATGACAGCCCAAGCACTTAGGTATGATGTAGTAGCTGATGGCTTTCACTTAAAGTCGAGCACAAGTCCTGGAAGTTATGTGCTTTCTTTCAAAACAATCAGTCCACAAGCAGATAAGTGGTCCACAGCAAATGATAAGGTCTGGATAATATGTTTTGTAACGCTGCTTTGGCTTTAATGGATGATGAGGGAAAAACAATTCTAGAGAGCATATACTCATCTACGTTCAAGTGGGCCCTCTGGCCCCTGGTGATAACAGGCGCACAAGTTCAACGTGTCTGAGTCACAACAGAAGTTGTCACACTTCAGTTTCCATCGGGCTATGAATCTTGTCCCATATCCAGACTGGCACGAGTCTGGGTAAATGTGAAGAACCGGATGCTTCTCTTATGCTTCTGGAGCCAAGTGGATTGGCCACTTCAAGGCCTCCTGATACAGTGTCAGACCAAGGCTTTATCATTTGATTGAAACAACGGATTTCCTGCCCTTTTAGTGCCAACCCATACATCTTCCAAAATATTTTTTGTTCAATTACCAAAACGTATCTTTCGCTTGTGGGAATGAACTTGCTGTCTATTAGAGTCACACTGTGTGACTTTTAATTGGCAAATACTTTATTCCTTCCCAGACTCATTGTAACCAAGATACAGAGGCATTGCATTTTTTTAATATGTAACAGTGATCTCGGAATATCCTCTGATTCCAAATTTGAATTTTCATGTGCCTAACAAATAGTAGTCATCAGTTAACATCAATTTAGTATCACATGCATGGCCGCAAAACTGACAATGAATAATTTTGACAGCAGATTTAGATTGTGGTCTTGACTTCAGCTAACATTGATCCCTCTTCCTGGCCTGGAAGCTTGTAACCGTTAAGTTAGTGTGGTGTTCCCCAACACAGAATTGGCCAGTGTGGTAAATCGGTTATTATGATTGGTTGCACTGAAGTGTATATAAGGCAGAATCACCACCAGGGGGCCCTCTTGGTACTCGGCTCTGCCAGATAGCTACGCGCGATAGTTACGGTCTTCAATAAAAGTGATTCTAAGTCAATAGTCTGTCGTGTGCACTTTGGGTTCCTCTTAAACAGACAAGAATAGTAAATACACTACACTTTGGCGACGAGGATGGGATGTTTAAGTTGGAAGAAGTCACAGAGTTAGTATGTCAAGCAGCTCCAGTGAGGCAGAAGACTACGATGACGAAGAACCAGAGAGAGACGTTCGGTGAGTGAAAGGACCGTCTAACAGAAGATGGCATTCGGTAAGCCAGAAGATTTCCACTTCGAGGAAAGTGAGGAAAGTTTCGATTGTTATCGCGAGCGGTACTTTGCAGCAAATGGATTGGACACTAAAGAAGAGAACCAAAGCGGTTTTTCTTACGGTGTTAGGAAAAAGGGCGCATAGCTTACTGATGGATTTGTGCGCGCCAGATAAGCCATCGGGTAAAACATACGAAGTACTGGTGGAAATGCTAGAAAAGCACTACGTTCTGAAAACCAACTTTATTGCTGAGAGATGCAAGTTTCACGGAAGAAACCAAAAGGAAAACGAAACGATGAGTGAGTACATTGCAAGTTTGAGAAAATTAGCAGCCACGTCCAAATTTGGAACATTTTTAGACGAAGCACTGCGTGATAGGTTCGTCTGTGGAGTTAAGAGCAGTGACCTAAGAGATCGGTTACTCAATGCGGCTCACACAAAAGACTTAACGCTACAGCTTGCAGAGTAGAAATGGCGCTCTCTTTTGAGGTAACAAAGGACAGTGCGCAACAGTTTGCAGAGAGGAGCTATAAAGCTGATGTGGTGGAGAAGAAGACTCCACTAAAGCATCGAGAGGCTACGGAAAAGTCTACAGCTAACGGGAAGTCATGCTATCGATGCAATGGAAACGGTCATAGATCGGATGAATGCAGGTTCAAGGACGCAGAGTGTCACCAGTGTAAGAAAAAAGGACACATCGCAAAAGCATGCCGCGGACATAAGGAAGGAAGGTATGGCAAGGCCGCATGGAAAGGGACCATGCATATGGAATGTTGCAACGCTCCCCAGCACGTGGACCAGAGCAACGCTCCCTAGCACGTGGACCAGAGCAACGCTCTCCGGCACGTGGACCAGAGCAACGCTCCCCGGCACGTGGTCCAGAGCAACGCTCCCGATCTTCGGGCAGATGGAGATCGTATCCAGCCTCAGCCCCGCAGTAGCAGAGAAGACGGCGGTGGGCTGACAAGGTTCAGGGTGGATGCGGTAAAGAACATTGACACTGGTCAGACATTGGACAGTGGAGGGGTTGATCTTTTTGCAATGGATACGGGTAAAGTTGACATTGTGAAACCCTACTATGTGTATGTCAGTGCAAATGGTACAAGGGTAACAATGGAGGTAGACACTGGCGCAGCTGTGTCGGTGATATCTGTAACTGTTTAAACGTAGGTTTAGAGAAGTTAAACTTAGTCCAGCAAATTGTTTGCTAAAAACCTACAGTGAGGAATCATTGCAATTGTTGGGAAAATTCACAGCAAAGGTGAAATGCAAGGAACGCTCTGAAAGGCTAGAACTACTAGTTGTGAAAGGAAGAGGTCCTGCATTAATGGGCAGAGACTGGATAAGTCAAATAAAGCTAGACTGGTCAAGAGTCAACAGAGTGGCTCCTGATACAGTGGATGATGTGTGTGCCAGACATGCATCAGTGTTCAAACCTATTTTAGGCAAGCTAAAAGGTATTGAAGCCAGACTACATGTAGTTCCAGATGCGGTGCCCAAGTTTTGTAAGCCTAGAAACGTGCCATATGCACTAA
>OOFH01011260.1:2626-12907 GCA_900323355.1 Merlangius merlangus
GCACGCACACATGCAAACACATAGACACACACACACACACACACACACACACACACACACACACACACACACACACACACACACACACACACACACACACACACACACACACACACACACACAATGGCAAAACTAAATCCACAGACTAGTACGTATTATAAAATCGAACTTCTCAACTGTCAAAAGGTAGATTTACTAGAGAATTCCATCCAGGATTGTGATTGTTGATGAGTAACTGAAACAGCCGACTGGACATTGGATCACTTTCGAAAAAAACAGCTGGTACACAAAGGTGAACACACTGTTCTGAATATGTTGGTATTGAATCCAGTTACAGTTTGAAAACAGCTTGTTTTCTTGGTTTTACAATGAAAATAGGTTTTTTATGAATCCCAAGAGTATGGTCAGGTCTTAGTACTTCCAGTAAGATAGTGCATTATCATGTTCATATGAATACAGCCAAGATGTTCCACGTTAACCCAAATGATGACCAGTTGACAACATATGGTCGGAAAGAAATATATCGTCTATATCTAAATTAAACAGATTTTTGATATATTTTCTTACCAAGAACTATTGCAGCATTCATAAATGCTTATAATCAGTTCAGGTCAATTTGTGTTGGAACCAAGGACCAAATTCTATCGCAATAGAATTCTTCTATTGCGATTTTTAAAGAGTTCTCTTTCTGGACATTAGATCCTACGTGAATATGGTGCTGCTTGATCAAATGTATTAATTAGACATAATATATAGTAATCCACAGGATAATTTAGCATTTAGAATCTGGAATCATGTTTACATAAATTGAGAGAGAATAAAGATATTGTATCGAAAAAATTCGTTATATCATCGAAAAAACATACCCCTCAAACTGTCCAGTTTTCACAGTGATTTCAATCAGTCTTCAATAGCTAATTTATCATTGTAATAAAAAAGGAAATATACATTTCTTTTGCGTTGGCAATGTAAAATCCAATATATTACGTTATATGGATTTCTATTGAGAGTTATAGCAGTTATAGCCTACTATATCCTATGATTTCATTCATCAATTTAATTATTATTGAATTAGCCTATCTGCCTGGACGATCACCACCGCTGCCCTGGAACGTTAATCCGGTATGATGTATGATATGAAAGAGCACTGGCAATACATTAGGCATTTTCACCCAGATATTATTGGTTCTAGCCTGTCCCTTTGAAGTTTGCACTGTAATTGTTGTAAAGGACCGAAGAGCTGATTGAATTGGGTGACATTGATTGACTCATATCCCAAATAGGATGGACGAACATGTAGGTCAACGGAATAGCCGTCTAAAGTCAATGTCAGGTGCGACTCACGCTGGGAGATAAAACAAATGTTGGCAGTAGGATGATACACAAGATAGGCTACATAAAATCAATGGCTCAATAATTGCAAGAAATCAAAACATGTCAAACACGTAGCTATTCAACAAAAAAAAAGGATGGTCTCGTGATGGTGCATCTAAAGTGTCTCAACGTTACTACTACTAAGCCGAAAGATCCAAGTGTTTAACACACAACCTTCGATGCCTTTCTGGATATCATCACATGTGGCCACCATCACTTTCTACCTGCGAGATGTCACTGTCCAAAACGTCTCACGAGGGTCCAATAATGCAAATTCCTACCTGATATTGGTTTGAATCGTTAGTCCTACTGCATGGACGCTGGCTTGGATGTAGGCGTTACGCTCACTGCAAGCGATCCTCCGACTCCTGCTCCTCTCCCTGCCTCCACCACGGCACCACCAAGCCCCGCCTCCACCACGGCACCACCAAGCCCCGCCTCCACCAAGCCACGCCCCATTACCGTACAGTGGAGAGCGCAGGAGGAACACGAGCGCACGTCGCTGTGCGCAGTGAGAAGGGAAGCGCGTCACGGGCTTCACGAGGAACATGGGCTTTCTGCCTGCTGGCACGATGAGTTCACGGTGCTTCGAAAAAAAAAGCAATGATACGTTATTCGGTGCCCAATTTAACACTTCGCCGCGCTCGTCTTGTACCGAGAGAATATCGTGTCAATTTTTTCGCGCCGAACAAATTGTAGTGTTTGAAGGCGCGTGCGTTTCCGCGTGCGTGCAGCGCCTATCAGGGGTGGATTTGGGCAGCGAACCATTCCCTGCCAAGCGCCTGTCAGTTAAACCAAATAGACACTGCTCTACGACTGACACTCGTTCTGACGGTGTCCATATAGATTTAGCGGTCGGTTTTCATCCACCTCACACCGCACGCCTAACCGTATGTATATGATGATAGCAAATAACGATACGAACAAGAGCTCACATCCCGAGACATGAGACCAGGTTAGATCCGTTTAGTAATGTCACGTGGTGAACCGTGTTTATCTAGACCTGTGGCACAAACCCGTGTGAAATCCTGACACAGAGGTATGCGTGGTCCATTCCAACACTCC
Source organism: Merlangius merlangus (assembly GCA_900323355.1). Taxonomy (NCBI): domain Eukaryota; kingdom Metazoa; phylum Chordata; class Actinopteri; order Gadiformes; family Gadidae; genus Merlangius; species Merlangius merlangus. The sequence continues at coordinate 5,066 of OOFH01011260.1, forward strand.
GTCATCTGGGTTCACTAATTAGACTCCACACTCGACCAGGAGGTCAGCATGCATGCAGCGTATGAGGAACAGTCAGAGGAAGGTCATTGTGCAGGCCTACATTCTGGCCCTGCTTGCTCATGTTCAGGACACGAATACTTTCAACCAACCATAACCTTGACATTTGCCTATCGCTCACGAACATGACATTTAGTCAAATGTTTGCATTTTCACACTCACTCATTATCTCCCAACCAGGCACGCAGCGACAGTACATCAATTCAGAAATCGAAAAGGCACATGCTGGCGTCGTTTGAATCTGTGTGGAATGGGGTAGGGCCACTGTACAAGAGTCGCTTGAAGGAGATTTAACTGTACACTGGGATTTAACTAGTCCTCTCGGGCCCCCCGGGATGCATTTGTGCTTCTTAATGTATACTGCCATCTAATGGACAAGCATGTGAAGTAAATCTCAATGTAGCATATTGGCCTGCATTTGCTCCCCGGTCCAAATACAATTACTTAACTCGTTTATTATAAAAGACAAAACGACCAACAATAATTCATTCTCTGACCTTAAGTATTCAAATTCAAATTATATTCAAATTATTCTAAGCTGATGGTCCATTAGTTTAAGGTTTAGGCCTTTAGTTATAAACATCCCATCCATCCTATCCTTTCCATGCTACTTACTTCAGGTGATTCCCTAATGATGGGATTTTATGATAATTATGCCATCTAAGTCACCCTATCCTTGTTTGCGTTGAGCATTTTGGAAAACATTTCGGGGAACGATGAGAGGCTTTCAGTAATCACCCTTTTCTCGGATACTGCTGTCTAAGTGCGAGCATCCTCATTGGCTGTTAAGGTGACACTTAGCAACCGAGTCATTCCACTTGAACCTCGGTCGCCGCAGAGCAGATTCATCAACAGGATCTTTCTCTTGTGTTTCAGGCTTTTTTTTTTTTTTTTTTTAAAGCACAGAGTAAGGCGTCAACTATTGTCATTACAGTAAAAAGTATTGTAAAACATTGTAAAAACTGAGGTGTAGCAACTTGCTTTATATATTTGTAATTTTTCTTTATCCTGCTCTATGTCATAGTGGTGGTATGAGGCTATCTATGCTATGGGGTTGTGCCCATGTGCAGTTTGAACGGCCCCACCAGAAGAGGGGAGTATTAACATGTTGTAGCATCTAAACTCTGCTAACCTCTTTGTTATCTGGATTAGTTAAACATACCAGTTTGATGGGAAACTTCAGTTTTAAATATCAGTCTATAAAAATAAGAACAAGTTGTAGCCTGGATGTGATGAGTTATAAGGGTAACTATTTTCCCATTCACACAGAATTTATTCAGGTTTCATTTTGCGTGAACCGCATACGTCAAATGGAATCTGCCATTGATCAAACTGACTTGTCTTTGCTTTGGACCGTTGTTAAAGTAAACAACGGTGCTTAAACACAACTTAAAAGAGTACAGAATACCTTTTGACACTTATAGTGACTTATTAGAGTTTATAATGACGCACAGTTTAGCTGTGGCAACAAGAAACGCGTTGATAAAATGCCTGGGGCCCGGGTTCAATAAATATTCCCTGTAACATTTATGAACAATGCACTGAGTTCATTGAATAAACAGCAGCTGACGTCAGGAGAAGGTGAGTTAAACAACCAGCCTTTTAACAACAACATAACGGCATATTACTCAAAACTCCAGTTGAGGCCAACGTAGGTTATGTTTGCCACGTATAGGTCCGGGCCGGATCTTATCCACCGAATCTGTCCCACACACTTATCACATATCATTTAACCTTGATTATACTCAACTAAAGCAAGGTCTTTCCTTCGCGCTCACACTATCTCCTCACCATGAGCGCAAACTCAAACAAACAAATTAAAATGCTTCTCCTTTTGTTGTACCCAGTTGTGTGTAAGAGTGGGCTTATCTTTTTGTGCCTTGCATCTGGCCGGAGACATTGTTGCCTCACACGGTTGCGGTATTTCCATGGGAACCACGGTTCTGTCGGAGGAGTGGGGGTGTGTGTGTGTTAGGCCTGGTGGCTGCCTCCCCCATGGGTGGGCTGTATTTAAACCCGACCGCCTCTCTTTTAATGCCAGAGGTACGGCTCAGCATCACAGGAGAACATCTCACGGTGGCATTTCGAGACCGGTAGAGAACCATCGCTTTTTCACTACAAGTTCTACAGATTCATGGATTTATCAGTATATCAATTCTTATAAGGTAAGAAAATCCCCTGCTCTAGTCCACTATTTGAAAAGGGTTTGAATACATACGCATGCATTATTTGTCTAGTAAGAGCGTTGTTTGTAAAGAGACCCAAACAACCCGGATGCACCCATGTGTATTCCTGCACAGACGTTTATTCACAGTTCATTTTGATCGAATCCTCTGCAGGGGATCCCATGTGGGTGGCTGAAAAGATTTGTGAGTCGGTGGGGAAGAGCATGGTCCTGTTTGGGGAGAAGTCCGCCAAAGGAGCCCAAAGGATCCCGCTGTGCCCCAACGTCATCACCCCGGACACCATACCGGACTTCTTCATCCCGCCTCAGATCCAGCCCGTCCAGAAGACCAAGCCCTCGGATCAGGCCCGAGCCGCCCCGAGCATCAGGGTGTCCCCCTGCGAGGGGGGGAGCCCGAAGCCCTGGGAGGTCCCCGGCGGCCCCCCCCGCCCGCACATCATCCAGGTGGAGAGCGTGGAGGAGAGCCCCGACGACGAGGACGCGGGCAGCGACGGAGAGGAGACCACCAACGCCGACCCCCACAGCCAGGCGGCCCTGTCGCTGCCGCACGTGGCCCGGGCGCAGACCTGCTACGGCTTCTGCACGCTGCTGGAGAGCCCCCACACCCGGAGGAAAGAGTCCCTGTTCCACCTGGAGCCCGGCTCCCTGCCCCTGCTGCTGCCCCGGAGCCGGTCCAACACCTACACCCAGAGGGCGTCCCCCCGGCCCAGCCCGTCCACCTCCCCGTCCTCCTACAGCCTGAACGCCCTCGCCGTCAGGCTGTCCCCGCGGAGCTACACCCTGAGCCGGCAGAGCACGCTGGACAGCGACACCACCTCCTCCAACGAGTCCTCTCCCTTTGGCTCGCCGCTGCTGGGCAGGTGCCCCGGGGCGGCCGGCAAGTCTCCCGTCTTCAAGACACTGAGCCAGGAGCGCCTGCTCACCCAGAACCAAAGGAGGGGTCTGCCCTCGCGGAACAACTCCCTGTCCACGGACGAAGGCAGCTCCACCGACAACAGCCCCAACGTCATGAGGAGGCTGTCCGAGGAGACGACGGAGGGCCTGTCCAGCGGCTACAGGCTGGTGCCCCCCGCCTTCTTCCCCTCGGACCTCACCCTGAGCCGGGAGAGGGCGATGCGGGAGAGCACGGTGCCGCTCGGGAAGAACGGCAGCCTTCGAATCTCGGCGGAGTACTCGGCCGACAACCAGAGACTGCGGCTGAGGCTGATCAGCGCCGAGGGGCTGTACGCGGCCGGCTCGGACACCAAGGGCATTAACTGCAGCGTGAGCCTCTCGCTGATTCCCGGGAAGCTCCAGAAGCAGCGCAGCACCGTGATCCGGAAGAGCCGTAACCCCGTTTTCAACGAGGACTTCTTCTTCGACGGCCTCACCGCAGAAGACCTCTGTCTGCGCTCGCTGCGGTTCAAAGTGGTGAACAAGAAGTCCACCATGAAGAGGGACTACATTTTGGGGGATTGTGATCTGCCTCTCTCTAGCTTTGTTACTTTTTAAACCTTTTTTATTTTTATTTTTACTATTTATTAACTAAGATTTATATCATCATTTTATATGAATTAAATTATATGAAACATTGTCGTTTCTTGTACTTTGCGCTTTTTTAAATTAAACAATCCCTAACCTGTCAGTTAATACAGAATGTAGAAAACACATCTCCCTGGCATTGTGGTGAATGCATTGTGGTGAATGCTCTTTAAGAAATGAGGGGCCAAAGCAGGTGTCATTAGTCAGGCCCAAAATAACCCTGAGGTCTAAACACGTCTTTAGGTTTCCTGGGTTTCCTCTGTGTCTCCTAACATCAACAAGGCCGCCAATTTGTCAGGGTTTGATTATTCACCTTCTGCTGTTTCTCTTAAGCCTGTTGCTTCCCTCGTGACCTTTCTTTTAATGAAATGTTTCTGGCAACCAGAGACCTTCAATGCGAGCTTCCACCCAATGGCATACATTTAATCAGCAAAAACAAAATATTCCAGCTTTATTAGGCTGCGACAAACCTGGTGGTTCAATGTGAATATTTTTATTTTTTAACTATATTTTATTTATTTCTATGTTATCTCTTTTTAAATTTGTAATGTTTAAATAAGTGGATCTCCCAATGAACCTCTACCATACCAGTTGTGGTTTGGTAAAAAGACATGAAAATGCAAAGTGATAGATAGCAGCTCCAGCCCAACATGGTCTGCTTGAACAAACTGATAAAGGAGGACATTTCCCCAGGCACACCCTGACGAACCCTGACTATACATCTTATGAATGGTATTATATCTAGAATATAGACTTTGGGGTGCATGATATACATAGGTCATTGTTTACACAGAGATCGACCTTGGGCAATCACATCCTGCACATCTAGGGACTTAAAAGCATCCGTTTCCACCACTGCTCCTGGTTAAAGATTAATAGATTTCCATGGGCTTACAAAATCTCTGAGATAAAAGGGCTGATGACTTTCATTTACAATGACATCCATAACAGGGGCTGTCAGCGTAGCGTAATGCAAATTGTATTTTTCTGGGTTTTCTTTTTTTCAAAGGGAGAACGATGCTTTACTGTGGTGATGATGCAAGGCCTAAAGGTTCATCAGGTATCAGCCTAGCATATAACTGATGTCATGTGCTACAGAGAATAAACATAGAAACTAAGAATAATTGCAGACAGTTGGTTGATCTGACACACAAATAAATACAAACAAAGTACAAATAATTACAATCATCTATCATCACTGTATATCTTTTGTATTTATTCATTATTTAATGGGAGTCCCCTCCAATTCCCAGGCAGAGATTGTGTTGATACAACCTACTTTTCTTTTGTAATTACAACCAGGCTAGCTCTTTGTCCTTTATGTTAGGAGTGCTTCTGAAGCCTCTGGACTCATTTGTATTTGAGTGTTGACTCAGCTGTGTCGTGCCGTGTAATAAAAGAGGAACAGCCAGGGATTCTCCTCTCTGGTCAACCCCTGATAACATTCTAAGCTTTCTAATTTATTTTCTGTGAAAAAAGCCACAGAAAATGGCTCTCTGCAGAGCACAATGGCCGGAGTGCGTCACTCGGTTTGAGGGGGTGTTCATTTCTCAACAAACGTCAGGCCACTTGTGACATTGGTGGGACTCCATTTTGATCATGTAGCAGCATTTAGCCTTCACTGTGAGAATTATGTTTAGTTAATACTCCTTTAATAATACGGCTGAGATCAATAAGCATATATATATATACACAGTATATATAAAAATATATATGTGTGTTTATTAGGCATACCCACAGTCATTGAATGCAATACCATTTGGGTTACATATCATATATATCAATATATTTGACATTCCAGGTATAATCCTGCTATAAATCCATCATTATCTAATAAATAGTGACATATTGGAATGCTTGTGTTTTTTGTGAGTTAATATAGCCCTATTTCTAATAGATTAAGACAATTATTTCAATGAATTCCTTCCTTTGCAGGCCATCTCATGCCTAGAGTTCAACACCAAGTTGACCTTCAGGATGTGGTATCAGATGCCCTACAAAGGAAGGAATTAATGAATTGAATGAACAATTTTCTTCCTTTGCAGGGCATCTCATGCCTGGAGGTCAACATGGTGAATGTTAATGGGAACCAGGGAGAATACCTTGGGTCAGCCTCTGATGGCCTAACCCTAACACATTCCCATGATATATAAAAGCTAGGGTGGGCAATGTGCAGAAACCAGCCCGAAACCAGAGTAAGCTAGATTTGGATAGAACTGAAGCGTATCGTACCCCCCCCCTTCAGGCCTCCCTCTGAAGCCACTCCCCAAAGCACATGACCTGCTTGGTCATGTGCTTTAGCATTAGGGTGTGCCCAGCCTTCTGGAATACATGGTAGCCAGGTAGATGGGCAGACAGACAGGTAGGCTTATTGCAGGCCTGCGACAGATACAGATACAAGATTTATGGAACATTTTCGAGCTGTAAAGAGAATTGTAACAAATATGAGCAAAAAAAAAGAAGAGAATTGCCTACCCTGCAAAAGCAAAACATTGAGTTCATAATAATAACATGTAGAAAACGTTAGCATCGTGTATATTAGTCAGTTTAGCCATTATTTGTACAGAATAATACAGAACAATAATACAAAAAATACCTGCAAACACACAATATCTGGTGAGCATTCCAGTTAGACATTGCAGTGGTATACCAAGGGCTGAGTGGCGGGCGTGGCTCGCTGCTCGGCCTGGTGTTCCACTCCGCGGTGTTTGTCCTTCATGATGTGGTCCGCTCGCTCAGAACACGCGTTCCTGCTCCTTCCTGCTGTCGCACATCGGAAAGAAAACAGACCTTTTCCTCTACTCTCCCTTATCTTCTGTGTATGTTTTGGACCAGCCGAATGTTAAATAAGTCCATTGAATAAAGTTTATTATCAGGAATTCTGTTTGAACAGGCCACTTAATGGTGGCCAACCACGAGAAGCCTGCAATGGCATCTTAGGTTTACCTTCAGCCTAGTTACAGTATGTTCTCATTGTCAGAAACTGATGGCTAGACTTGCAGTGATATACAGTTTGTTACTGGAATACATTTCATTATTGCATTGATATTGCAACCATTATTCATATTCCCTCAGTTTTGAATACATTAAAGATGTCTGCATTCTTCATCACAATTTTCTAACTCTGATCATGACAACCAAGTTGTTTCATGTTGTCATTTCGTGTTGTCATTTTCATCATCATTGGCTGAGTGTAACACAAGCAAATAGTTTGTGCAGATTGTGTGTGTTGTTGTTATGTTCAAAGCAGATATCGCTTACAGAATATGCAGACAGTTGCGTCAGTAAGCAGTTGCACAAGCAAATACACAATTCGCTAATGTCGCAGGATTCTATTGATTTAAGATTGCAAGATTGAAAGGCGTGGAATAGAGATTTTGTTTTCAAGCTAACCCCTGCTAGCCATACCTGGTCAGTTACGTTATCTGCTGCACCTTGGACGAAGCATCCAACCAAGCGTGATACGTGATGCTTGGTTGGATGCTCAATAAATATAACATGATACAATTAAATATGAAAATGTAGGGCAACCTAAATTGAAGGCTGCACGTGCGTATAACTTTGGCTCACGGTCACGGCGCGATGTTTTCTTTAAAAACGCCAGTTAAACTCATTCTGGTTTGTAATACGCTATATAAAATATAAGCCTCTAAAAATGGAACAAATGTAATTTTATGCATTGACCATGGCATAGCTTATGCTACGGACAGTATCCTCACATACCATCAACCAAATATAGCACTGCTGTAACAATTTATTATTTTCTAATAAAATAACACAAGTTCCCCACTGTGAATAGCTAAACGAGCCTCCTATAAGTGTGTGTGAACTGAACCCGAGAAATGCTTACGGGGGTCAAACCCAGTGGCGTCACTATGCTGTTTTATTCGGGGCTAAAGCCTCGGATGTTTGTTAATTAGCCCCGAATATGATCTTTGGGAAAAAAATAAATAAAAATAAAAATAAATTCATAAACATAAGTAGCCTAGTCTAGATAGTCCTTCTGGCAAGAGAATAAACAACAACCTGTTTACCACCTCAAGTGAATTAACCTATCCTATCCCCAGTCAGATCCGTGT
>OOFH01011430.1:2017-17174 GCA_900323355.1 Merlangius merlangus
CTCTCTTTTTTATTTGGAATGATTAAACAAAAACAAAGCAAACATTTGGATAAAGGTGGGACTCATTGTACTGTCTTATCTTTAATAATGCTACATGTCGCTCCACTTTGGATGGTATTAAATCAACAGCCAAGCTCTGACAGCGAAATGGAACAGAAGGACTAAAACAGGAATGGTTTTGAATACATCTGGAAACAAAAGACATTCATTACAATGTAGTATTCCTTGTAAAAACAAACATAGAATAGATTATAGCTGTGGTGGGACAACACAACTGTGTGGCGAATTCTCAAACCTGTTAATTATAGTTCAAATGATGTATACAGGATGCCTAGTAAAGAAATATCATACGATTCATACATTTGATTTCCTACTTGCTTCAAAATCAGAACAAATGGGAGATATCCGATATCTCTGACTCTCATCGTTTCTGGCATTACCACACATTGCAGCGCATGACACGATGTAGAAGATAATGTACATGGGTACGCCCGGCCATCCAGACGCTCTTCAAAAAGGGGGACAGAGAACAGGAGGGAGAGAGTGAAAAGATGTGTACACTCAAGAAATTCCTTTAGAAAATTCTTAGGGTATCAATACTTGTAAAGTATGTGGTGTCATATTTCAGACCCTTGGTTAAACATTGGAATTTGACCAAGTGTCGTCTTTGGACAACTCCTCCCACTGTCCAAACCGACTGGATGTGGTTCAGTGCTTTACAATACGTTTACGATGCGTTTTGGTTGTCATTTAGTTGCAGACGTGGTTGCAACATGTTGATAAGCAGCGGCGTGTAAACACAGAATGCTTCTGCTGCACTCAAATTAGTAAAGAACCCCCCACACCCCCCTCCCTCCTACACTCACCATTGGACTCATTGAAATACTACGCTGCACTCAGGATGATAAGACTGTCTGTAACACAGACCGTCTTCATACACAATGGTTACTGTGCACTTCAGTCTCAATCTGTGACATTGTACAGTGGGGTGGCAACACGGAATCGAAAGTTGAGCACTTGTTCCTTTGTGGGCACCATGGGAGCGAACCACCTACCCAGGGCAGTTCGTATGTGCCTACTTGGGGTTGACAAACCAATTAAAAGCCATGGTAGCTGATGAACCCTTGTTTGGAATATAATGGATGGCCAACTTCCAAACTTCAGAACATGTCTACACAGTGAGAGGAGGAGAGTTGGAACAAAATTCGCCGATTGGTTGATTTACATCTCGACATAGACAATGTCAACAATTAACTTGGGGTCTTCACAAATTGTGCCAACTCCTTTAATACAGGCAGCATTACAATACCACAATGGCCTTCTTTACACAAGCCTTTTGGATCTCCTCAATTCGGGTATGCAAACGGAAAGTGGCCCAGCTGTACTCTCACCCACAATGCATTCTGGTTGTGTGTATCAAGGTTCTTAAAAAAATGTAATAACAAGGTTGTCAGGCAGCAAGTCAATATCAGCTGCTGGTTAAGTATACATGATCCCAGAGAACATACCTGTACATATTAGTCACATAGCAAGCCACTTTGTGTCATAAAAAGATAACAAAAAGTATACCTGGGCATCGAAGCATATGGGATGTCAAAAATAAAGTAACCCTTACTTTATTCATACCTAAAAAGAAAAGGAGAAGATAATGAACCGGATTAGAGATACTTTGCACTAAACATCTGCAGTAGGCAGCCATGAACAATATACCACTTTATTAACAATGTTAACGCGCCCCCTGTACTCCCATGGTAAAGCACTAGTGTCTTACTTTTCCAGGAATGTAGTTGCGGTCAATGCCTTCCTCCTGTAGAAACATGTGAAGACACCGCTCATTCTGGGCCAACGGGTGGCCGGCAATTCTACAAACACAAAACATTTTGTTCAGACAATACGATTTAAATTGCAAAAGGCAGACTTGTGAGATATAAATAAAGCACAATTCATAAATTGATCATTGGCCATTTTGAGATTTGCAACCTAGAGAAAATATCAGTGAAATTGACACAGAAACTGTCAGAATTGTGCAGGCCTCACAGGAATATGCCATTACATATCGTGACTCGAAAAGAAACTCTTATTTAGGCTGCATTGTGTGGCCTTTTCAGACAGGAAACTAGTCTGGGATAAGGAGTCAAGTGTCTCTTGGCAGGTGTAATCAAGACATTTCACATGGCCCCTTTACTGGGTTTTCTACGGACCCTAGCCAGAACAAGGTGCTGTGGTGTGTGATACCTGTTGATGAACTGCTCCAGGCCCACTCGCCGCTCCTCGATGAAGGACTCCTCGAAGATGCCCTCATCTCCTCTGAACGGCAGCAGTCTTTTCAGGGCCTTACCTGGCAGAGGGGGAACTACAATCTGGAGGGGGGGGTTGAGGGTCAACATGTTCAGATACATATCGGCAACTCAGGCACACAAAAAACAAGGGCGGCTTGAATTACCATTCAAGTTCAAAACAAATATATGCATTGTGTTGAGAAGGCACTCAAGGATCACATCAATGAACTCTGAAGACGATAACATTAGATTAAATATGTTGATGAATTTCTGTTTTACTATCACTACATTAATAGTTACACTACTAACTACATTAGTACCGGTAGTTTATTAATCCTGCTGAAAATTGTTGCAGAGAATTGCTCTGCTCAGGAAAGAAGTGGAAAAACAGAAAAAGCCAAAAACTACAACTCAAACAGATATTCAAGGATATGTATTGCACATACACGTGACAAGTGACTCGGTGCAATGTATTTCACAATAGTTAAAAAAACTACGAAATGGTAGTAGCCTTGCAGGATGCAAGCAATAATAAAAATATATATACCAGTGAAGTTAAACTTCTATTTGCATAGCACAACAGAGCATTTGTGAGCCGGAGTAAGGCCTTTCTGCTTTTGATCGTTTCACTGGGGATATCAGCAATTAGGCAAAACATAGACTCAACGCTGGCCTTGTGCTTTAACAGATAAGTAATTAGGTTACTCGTCAGTTCATGGTAACCATTAGCTGGCTAACCATCCTGTAATCATTACCCTGAAAGACGGCATTATCTTATCTCCCCCACCTTACTGTCTCGTTCCAACTCATTCTTCAGCCACTCAAAGTCACTGTATCTTCTTCTCACACAGGAGTCCTTCAGCTTGAAGATGGGAAGGTTTGTCTGGCCAAAGAGACAAGGATATCTCGAATTAACTTGGTTACTTTCTGCATTTGCATTTAGATCCACAAGAATCATTTCAAGAAAAATGTATTAGACCAAACGTCCACTGTTTCTAGTATCAATTCATGTAGTCTCAGGAGTTTACCGTGAAGGTGAATTGGCTATATAATAACATATACTGGGTATATAGACAGGAGCAGCCATCACTCATCTCCAACTCTCCTTGAGTTTGATATCTATCTTACCAACAGTAAAGAGTACATTTTTTAATGAAATGTATAGGAGGTACAGCAAGATTGTTGGCGTTAATATAAAATAATGTCTAAGTGGCTAAAGAAGTGCCTAATCAGCCAAGTTATAGCTTAAATGTAAGATATATTTGTGATAAATGCGAGTTGGTTTTGTAATTGACCGTCTATATGGTGTAAAAGGCTGATAAAGAGTATGGTCAGCTGCCTTTTGTCAATTTAGTGTTGGGCTAACAATCACTTGGCTAAGTTGACATTTTTGAGTTGTGTAAAGTAAGCCAGTTATGTATAGACAAGTTATGTTACTATGTAGTTCAATAATTGTATGCTAGTAATGTGATTTTCCAGCACTTGTTTACGGTTTTGAGAAGGATAGGCCTTGAGAAGAGATTACGAGATGTGTTGCAACACTTTGTTTCAAAATTAGGCACTTGAGGTGAATCCATTCTGGTCACCTTGAACCCGACAGGATGCTGCTCGGGTCATGTACCTGAGAGCAGGCTGCTCAGGTCATGTACCTGAGGAGAGGCTGCTCAGGTCAGGTACTAAAAGAGAGATGAGCCTGAAAAGAGTCTGACAGGTCATGTTATAAAGAGAAGTGAGCCTGAGAGGAGGCTGCTCAAATCATATACCTGAGAGGAGGCGGCTCGGGTCATGTATGTTAGAGGAGGCTGCTCAGGTCATGTACGTGAGAGGAGACTGCTCAGGTCAGGTACGTGAGAGGAGACTGCTCAGGTCAGGTACGTGAGAGGAGACTGCTCAGGTCAGGTACGTGAGAGGAGACTGCTCAGGTCAGGTACGTGAGAGGAGACTGCTCAGGTCAGAGGGATATGTTGTCAACACTAGGTTTCAAAACGAGTGACTTGAGGTGAATCCACTCTCGTCACTGTGAGGTTGCTCATGTCAGGTACTTAAGAAAGACATGCCGTCACAGAGTGAGATATGATGTCACAGAGTGAAAGTCTATTCAGTAACGTCAGCCCTAGCGTGTTATTCTAAATGGCGTGCAACTCATTTCCAATGACATGAAATTAATACAACCACATCCTTCGGTATACAACAATGAACAAAACTGAAATACAAGCCTGTAGGCAAAGACTAAGTGGTAGACTTCATGGGGAACTAAAATACCTAAAATATTAGTAAAATCCAAGGCCACGGGAAAACCGGCACCTCGATTTCTCCCGGCCCGTCATCCCCTCGCCCTGCAGACGGCTAACGTCAACATCTCAGCCTCGCTGAAAGTGTTCCCAGCATGCTAACTCAGCTAGCAAAACACGGTAATAGTTAGCGTAGCTACAACGCTAACGATAGCAATTGTCTTCAGGCGTACGAACTGTCAACCTACCCTCATGCGAACTTCGTATGTTGTGTAACGGGTGCGTCCGACTCCCACAGTTTGTGGATCATAAACGTCAATTTCCAGAAAATTGCTCGGCGGACCGTAGGCGTCTGTCAGGTCCTGGGGCTTGGAATGCAACCGGCGAGTATCGGCCACCGTAGGCTCGGACATTTTCGTTTGCTGGACGGCCAACGGAGAATCAGCGTCAAACAAATGAAATGCACCAAAACTAAGAGATTTAACACGGATACATAAAGTTGATGGATCAGCTGACCGCTTCAGCTAGGTGAGCAACTGGCTAGTAGCACTAACAACAGCCTTCTTGCGGGGACCAGCCACCGAGCGCCCTGCCCTTCTTCTGAGAAATGCGTTGACTCAGTTCCGTGCTGTGCGGGACGCTCTGCTCCCTCTAAAGGAGGGTGAGCGCACCAGGGGGCCGCCCCCATACATGCGAGACTGACACCACTGTAGGGCAGGGTAAAGTGGATAAAGTACAGCCGGTTTGGAGGTGTATTTTTTATTCAAAAGACACAGAAAGGAAATCATACGTGTTAATCATACACGTTTTGCTGCTATATCTAAAAAGGATCGGCATAAAATACCTTCTTGACTACTTTTTATGCTAAAAATATGAAAGTATTGTATAGTACTACACAAAGAATAGAGAAGACCATAACGACAATTCAATTGGGAACAATTAAGTAAAAACTATGAATAAATCATCAGAATAGAATTATTTAAGTCACATTTTCAATATAGGAGCACAACATGAGACTACACCACCTGCCATTGGCCCATGTTAGCAAAGGTTAAAGGACTACTCGGACATCTCAGATAAATCAAACTAGCTGGGCCTCTGGTAGAACTATAGAGATTTAGTGACCAAGTCACACATTTTCTCATATTGGGAATGAAATCTGACTGCAGACTGCAAGATATTTAGAAAAATCATAAACCATATTGTGTACACACTATCACTATGTTGAATGCATTTGGTTTCTGACCGTATTGTACAGTAAAAAATGTGACAGCTAGCCAGGAAATGGCAAGTAAATATATTTTTACAGACTTTTACAAACATCAGGATACCTCAACCTGCTTTTTCTCCATTTGCTGTCACCTCATACTGAAATTTCACTTCAAGAATTGCACTAAACACTGCAGTGAGGTTTTTGCAATTTTCCTCAGTCAAATGACTAATGCCAGTTGGCAAGTTACCAAACCTTTATGATACATTTTAGCCGTTTATTTTTTCAATTAGAATTTCAGCAAATTGTTACATCTCACTTAGTACTTCCACATAAATAGAATTAACCATGATCTTTGGCCATAAAACAACCCAAAACATGGACAACGGGCACAGTACATCCCTGTCCTAACCTGGCCCCTGCATTTCAGCATAGGAAACAGTAATGGTAGAGGCGTCACAGTCACAGGAAGTCGGTCCTGCAGGTTCATTCACAGATGGGGAGACGGAGCAGTTGGTTTGATCGGTGGTGAATGATGATGCAAAGCTACCAGAGCTCTGGTCCGATGAGCTCTGGTCGGAGGAGCTCTGTTCTGCAGAGCTCTCGCTGGCAGACTGTAAGATACGGCTGTACTCACGAACAGAACAGGCCCGCTCGCTGTAGTTGGCCCTGAAGCCCTCCTTGATGCTCTTGGAGATTGGCAGCCAATCCTCCAGTATTGAAAAATAAAGAATACCTTAAATATCAGTAGCATATTAACTGTTGACGTAGGGAAAGTGTCACTTTCCTCCTCTTTTTCTTAAATGATATGATTATTGGGTGTTCCAGTGATGTAATTACTTATTTTAAGAACTATACACAAGAGTCTATAGATAGGAGGCTTTTGATGTTACTCACCTCTACATCTCCATCAGCCAGGATTTTGGTAAGGTTCTTTCCAGGGTCTGGGAGGATGGCTCTGAGCCTGTACACCAATAGCAACATGTCCAGTCATCTTTGGAATTATCGATACAGGCTTTCTCTATATTGCATTTTTCCAAATACAGAACTCTAGTCTTTTCATGTTGTACATTCTTTTTTTTGTGTTGCATCCAAATCATTTCATAAGAACGTGAAGACTTTTGCTTGAAAATTTTTTGAAACAGATTATCAACTCCATAAAAAAAGATGAAACCATTCCCTGTTGTTAGCTATTACTTTGACTAGTATTCAATGTTATAAGAGATCAACGTACCTTTCATGTTGCACAAGAATGGAGACCAATAGAAGAATGAAAACTATGGACCCAATAGCCCACAGCATGGGGGTCCATACGGACGTGGGGCTACCTGGCAAGACTTTGAGACACACATTTCAAAAGATTAAACCTGCTATTATTTATGCCTTAAAAAATTATGGAGCCTTCTCAAATAAGTTAAAACCTTGAGAATGTCTCAGATATTGACAGACATCAGAAAATCATATAGCTCTAACTGTAGATACATCTCCAGCCACTAGAGGCTGCTCATGGAAGAACGTACATAGTGCAGCTTTAAGGTCTTTCATGAATACAAATTGTACTTGAATTCATGCTTTAAAGACAACATCATAATCCTCTTCAAATGATTAAACTAATTGGTATGTGTGCCTCGGTAGCCCTTTGAGAATGTAGTACAATAACAATAAAGAGAAAAATGTGTGACTATTTCCCTCTTGTTTTACCTGTGCCATTGCTTTCTCTGTTGGACCCCCAGGAGACCGGTGGACTCCAGTCACTCCAGAGGCTTGACGCTCCACAATGGCTTACTATGGTGCTTCTAACCTGCAGCTCATAACGGCAGCGGCTGGAGGGCAGGTTGATGCTGTATTCTCTCGTACTTATATTCCGGGGTTTATTCTGGCCAGTATGCGATGAACCACAAGGCAAAGAAGAAAAAGGAAACGATTAGGAATATAGCCATGAAATAGGTTTGGAGAAGGAAGCTATAAATACAAGTTCTCTGATGACAATTTCACAATTTAATAATTTTTGATAATTTAAACAAAACCCGATGCCTTCCAAAAAAACAAACTTATGAGGGAATTGCCCTAAAGACATAGGCAAGTCACTGGCGCACCAAAACCTCATTATACTAATACTTTTCAACCAAGTTGTTGGACATATGGACGTGAAAGCAACTATGGTATTACTTGAATGCATACGTTTCAATGTAAGATAGACACACATTGACAGGTTGACAACTTTATGGCATCATCCCATAATCACAATGTCTGTATTCATTAAAAAGATATATTATTTGTTTTTACCTCCCACTCCTTTCCTTTCCTGTGGCGAACTTGGCTCACAATGCAGGTGCTACTGTGGCTGTCATTCCAGTAGTACCACAGGTTTGAGTCACTACCGTATTTAACTGTCAAATTGATGGGGGCATTCAGCTTGACTGATGTTGACACAGAGTGCATAGATAGTTTTAGGAACACACAATACTTGACATCTTCCCAAATTTGAATCAAAAGCTAATTTAAAATGTTTTATTGTGGTTTCCTGATTTGGGTGGTTTAGCTGTTAAGTAGATTGTTTGTTGCACTATGTGTCATGAAATGTGGCATGAAATTAAATAGCCCTATAATGACCCTAACCCATTTATAAAAATTCAGACAAAGTAAAGTTCCCTCCCAGTAGCCTACAGACACGTCATTTTAAGAGGAACCTTGGAATCTGTTGGTTTTGCTGGTTCATCATACCTTTATTGTTGAGATGGTGGATCTGCTCAAAGCTACTGTTCAGGAGCATCAGTTTGGTGGTGAATGGGTTGGACCTTTCCACTATTAGTTTACTGTAGTAATGGTCACACCCCACGGCAGTGTTATTCTCCAAGACATATCTGGCACACTCGTTGAAACCCTTACCATACCTGAGGATGCATCACATTTCAACAGTGAACATGTTTGTATATTAAAAACAACGTGAAATATGACCAAATAATGTAAAAGGCTGCAGTAGGTGTATCAGGACGATACAAGTTGTTCTTTGAACATGCTGGATCAAAACCGTTAAGGAGATCCTTTAATTTGACAATCCACTCCTTGACCATTCATCAGTTATGACTTGACTCACTTGCTATAGAAAGTATAATTGACAGCTGGGCTGGCAGATCCGTGCCAGACACAGTGAACATAGTCTAAGTTCACCACCAAACAGTCCACATCTGACATACAGGAGGGAATGAAGGGAAATGTGAATTAACCTATTGGATTTAAAAGTGACGTTATCATTTCTTTGCATCGACATGCACAATCATCCACCTTTGTAGGCATTTGCAGAAGCACAATACTGACAGATACACACTATTACTTAATAAGGAACAGACTGGGGAAGTGGAGTATGAGTTGACGTCAATGAAGGTAAAGTGTAAGCTGAAATAGTATTAGTATGGCCACATGGATTTTGTTTTAGCCTATTTATATCTAATGAATATAATATGAAACATAAAAAAATGTATTTGGCTTAATTGGGGTTAGCATCAGGCCCTATAACACATTGTTAGCTAGCCTTGTGCGTGAAATTACAGCATTTCACAGCATTGGGAGATGGTTACTTGAGGTTTGGTTACTTGCCAACTGACATCAAAAATCTTTGATCTAGACTACAGCACCAAAAAAAAAAGATGAAGTGTTCAGTACAGTTCATGAAGTTCGAGTTTAGTTTGATGTTACAGCGAATGTAGCAAAAGTGAATCGAGATATAAAAATTAAACACGAGGTGCAATTCAGTCATGATCAGTAATCATGGTTGACATGACTTTATCTTTGAAATAGAAGTGACAATGTTTAGACAAAGCATAAAATAAATGTTCACCTACGTCTTCATAAAAATAAAACCTGGGTTTGTGTTGTAAGTCAGATTCACCTATGAGAGACCCTCAAGCTGATGGAAAGCCCAAAAATAAATAAACTATTGTTAAAATGAACACTAGTAATAAAGACTTACCAGGCCGTTCATCAGATAATACAAGGCCAGTGAGGCAAAGGAGGAGCAGTCTTACCGCCATGCTGTCACCGTAATAAGTGAGTCTGCTTCTCAAACGGAATGTCTCATCTGTTCTTTACTTTGTTTTGACGTCTCATACTTTGCTGGTTTTTGGTTTCCTGTAAGCGGAAGCCAACCTCTATGTTCCTGAAGCATGTGCATAATAGTGCTGTTGTCAAGCATTACATATACTTACACACCTTTTGATAGAACGGACAATATTATATAGAATCATACTTTGTGCAAATCCTACCCTGTCTGTTTTCTAATGCTATACTATTCAAACTGTAACACATTATGTTTGACATCTTATATATTTTGTACTTTTTGGTAATCTTTTGTATCAATTTCTTACCAGTGCATAATGAAGAGTGGATCATTTCTCATCGTTTTTTAAATGCTTATACCATATACACGACATATGTTCGGTCGGTCTGTCTGTCTGTCTGTCTGTCTGTCTGTCTGTCTGTCTGTCTGTCTGTCTGTCTGTCTGTCTGTCTGTCTTTCTGACTGTCTGTCTGTCTGACTGACTGACAGTGAGTAGGTGTGCGTTGTACTTTCTGTAAGGCTTTGGTCTTCATGAAGTGTAAACCAACCAACTGGGAATTTGAGAATAAGGAAATAAACCAATACAGGAATTAAATGTAAAAAAACATCTTGATTCCACCTATTCATGAGTTTCAAATGTAGTCCTACACCTGCCATGTTGTGGACCAACACAGGTGTTTCAATTTGAGTTGTGTTTCTGATTGGCGTAGGACCAATTAATTCGTTTGAAACACAGTCCTCGACATGGCAGGTTGTAGGACTAGATTTGAAACTCATGGATTTCCTGTATTGGGACACAACATCAGCATAGGCTATTGATGATGACGGAGAACAATGATCGAAAGTATAACCAAATGCGAAACAACTTCAAGTGACAAATGAAGAAAGAGAGAACAGAAATTGTTTTCTTTGTAGGCCTAATTACAGTAGATATCTTACACATGCGGGGGAAAACCCAGTTCTTAAAATTCCTGTTATAGCATATGCATAGGACTCTGAAAAGAAACATGTGGAGTTATTTAACGGCTGCGGCTGCCAATTCCAAACGATACGGATAAACTAGGCCTACAGAATACGGTCTACGCTTAACCACTCATACCATAGATCGATAAAAATAAATTTAAAAATCCCTTATTTTTTTATTGTTATTTAAAATGTCACACCACAATGCGGCAGCATAATCACCGATTTTTTATTGCACTTTATTCAGTTATTTCTAAACACGCCATAGGTTTGTTCTTTTATTTTGAAAAAACGGAAGTGCCAATGTTTTGAAGGGTGCTACGGAAGGAGCTCCGTCCAGTGGTCCAATGCAATCTTACCAATAGTCGTACGGTTTCTATCTATGTTGTTATTAAATAACCACTTAACGTAACCATCAGCCGATAGCCATAATGAAATTCATATCCCAGTACCTTACCGGCGTTAGGCTTTCGAAGGCGGCCCTGTTCGTGCCTTGTCTCCTGCCCGTCCTGCTAGTTGGGGGCCAGGGCACGACGATGGACAACACTGCTACTGAGAGGATGGCTGAGGAGAGCCACCGACAGGACAGTGCCAACCTCCTGATATTCATCATGCTCCTCACACTCACTATTCTCACCATCTGGCTCTTCAAACACCGCCGGTTTAGGTTTATCCACGAAACAGGACTTGCAATGATTTATGGTAAGGCTGTGGTAACTCCCGACAAATATATCATTTCGACACGAGTTAGTAACGTTACTTGTTTAAGTGAAGGGTAAGCAGAGCATGAGACATCCTCATGGATTTGGATATTCCAGGTTTCCTTTAAGCATTCAGTAATGATTTGCTTGCATTAACAGGCGACATCAAACTGACAGTATAAACTATAACCCTGAATGGTGACCAGCATTTTGTAGTATACACATGTGACAAATTATCTATTATCTCCCCAACCAGGCCGTAATTCTTCTGTACTGGGACTTTTCCATGGAGATATCTCTGTATCCATGCATTGCTGATGTAAGAGGGTTTATAAAGAGGATACAGGACAAATGACCAACCCTTTTGTTTTCCCTCCCATTCGAACGTAAGGTCTGTTGGTGGGTGTGATCCTTCGGTTTGGGGTCCATGTGCCCCAGAACATGAACACTGTGATCCCGAGCTGTGCTGTCAACGCCAGAACCGCCACTCTGCTGGTTAATGTCAGCGGCACATTCTTTGAGTATATTCTGAAAGGAGAGGTCAGCCGTGGAAGCGGTCATCAAGTACAAGATGACGAGATGTTGAGGAAGGTAAGCAAATGGACAAAGAAACCAGCTGCGTTGAATGATTAGAACGATAGAATGGATACACGTCTGCCCCATTACTGCAAACCCAGAATTAGAAATGCATGAGTGATGATTATAGTTATTGGTGTAACAAATACATTCGCGATCCTATATTTACAATACAAATAAATGGACATTTGAGATCACTTTTGATCTAACATTTACTTTGTTTCCTTAGGTGACCTTTGACCCAGAAGTGTTTTTCAACATTTTGCTACCTCCAATCATCTTCCATGCTGGTTACAGTTTGAAAAGGGTAAGCTGAACCAATACACAACAGGCAATTATGCACTAGTTTCTATCACCAATTAGTAAAAAAGTAATATTGAGGGCCCCTATTTCAGCACCAGGTGTGAGCTTAATAAGGGATGAAAAGCCATGCAAAATCGACCCATTCAGATGTTTGATGGACTCTTTCGTCCCAATCCAGGGGTAGCAGGACGCAACATAAATATTAAGAGATTTGTTCTAGTCGCGTCACTGAAGGTCCACCAATCCACGCTGGAACCGGTGTCTTGTCAGTTCACACTGATACTCCTAAAAAGATAGCTTTCGCTCTCCACTAAAACAGAATTATAAAACTGTTCAAATAAAATGCTAATACGTCATAACATACGTCTTTAGCCGTAACATGGATAGATAAATACAACCTACAGTCCACCAATCAACTCCTTCCAGCTGGTTAGAGACTCAAAAATGGTGATAATTGGGTGGTAATAGCTCATGAACATGAGATCTGGTAGTAAAATAGGGGCCCTCTAACGATTATTTCTGTCCATCTATGTGATTGATACTATGATTATGTTGATAATACCTAACAAACCTAAATACATACTTATTTGATGATACCTTTTGTATTAGCTGTATCCAATTTATATACAGAACACAATATAATACAGTTATTAATTATTCATTTATGTATTTATTAACATTATACTGTATACTGTTTGTCTATAAAATAGCATCAATGCATTCATAGGTCAACAAACGGTCTAATGATAACAATTGCTCAAATATCTTTGTCTGGCTCACAGAGACACTTCTTCAGGAACATTGGCTCCATCCTGACCTACGCCTTTGTGGGAACCGTCATATCCTGCCTAGTTATAGGGTAGGTTTTGTGTGTGTGTGTGTGTGTGTGTGTGTGTGTATCGATTCAATATGTCCCGTGTGGCTAATGCCATCTGTCCTCCATTGCCTTCTAGGTCGATCATGTATGGTGTTGTGACTTTCATGAAGGCTGTGGGACAGCTAAGAGATGATTTCTTCTTCACTGACTGCCTTCTTTTTGGGGCCATCGTCTCGGCAACCGACCCAGGTAGGTGTCAAGACCCGCAGAGGGACAGACAGATGTGCAGTCAGAAGGACAAACGGTAGATTATTCATGCTCTCCCCATGTCCTTTCCGGGGAGGCATTAGGGGTTATTCTCTCCTCACATCCACATAAGTCGTCAGGTCGGGGGGACTTGCCATGCTTATGCTGAAAACCACAAACCATGTTCGTAAGACAGCAGTTTGATTTATGAACGCAGTCAGTAGGATTCCTTAATGCAGCGTCAAAGGGATTTGAGGAAATGCAGTCAAAGGGCGTGTTCACACAGGCAGTTTTTTTCAGATGCGAGTGGATGTTTTACATTATATTACTATGATGCAGAGTGTTTTTGTCAAAAAAATCCTGGGTGCTTTTAAAAACACCGCTGCCAGCGGGTTTTTTTTTCACTACTCTGGGTGGTTTTCAAGTTGGGAAAAGTTCAACTCGCCAAGAAAAAGCACCCGACGTCAGGCAGTTTTTTGACAGCTGACCAATGAACGAGAACTTACGTCACTAGGAAAGTCCTCAAAACACGTATTGTTTAAATATTGCTTGCCTCATGTGGGTGTCTTGCTTTATCATGGAAGGCGCAACGATGCGCAAAAGGGTTTCAAATTGACTCTTGTCGAGTCTGAAATACGCACGGAACCGTGCATTATCAAACCGTAGCTCTCGTATCAATCTATGAAATGCGCCGTACTGCTGCCGTCCCCGGTTTATATGCACCCGGGAAGGTTCGTCGTTATCCTCTTCGTTGGCATCTAACGCCAAAACAAGGGCTAATTTTCTCATCCTCGACATTGTAACTAGTTGACACTGATACAAGTAGGTGGTCAAACCACTTTGATACTGTAACCGATTTGCAACGTATATGTGCTCTAGAACATTGTGCTCTAGAATGAACTAGACAAAACCCCCCAGTCAGTTTTTTAGTTGGTAAAAAAAAACACCTCTGGTCAGGTGTTTTTTAATATTAAAAAAATGCCTGCGTGAACACACCCATAGTGTGATTTGAGAATGCCCCCTTTGTGTGATTCTTCTTGATGCAACCTGATGCGGTCAGCACACGATGAGGCTGGCTGTTAGGAGGAGAAAAGCCAGCTGGGGGACGGGGGTTCAGAGAAATGAAGGATTGGTATAGAACATCCATCACAGCTATATTCTGATGGATGCACCTCACCTTGGATGCACCATTAACCGGTGTCAAAGGTACAATAGTTTGAACTTTGAGCACAGCAGAAAGTCTGGGTGAGAAGTCGGCTGTGGTCAGGGTGGCGCCAGCGCTAGGTTGGTCTTCAACGCTTAGCGCCATTGGAGAACATTGTCAAAGCTGTGGCTGACGCAGCTTATCACGTGTTCACAGCTAATGCAGCCTCAGTGTGGTTCCATGATGCAGCCTCAGTGTGGTTCCATAATGCAGCCTCAGTGTGGTTCCATGATGCAGCCTCAGTGTGGTTCCATGATGCAGCCTCAGTGTGGTTCCATGATGCAGCCTCAGTGTGGTTCCATAATGCAGCCTCAGTGTGGTTCCATGATGCAGCCTCAGTGTGGTTCCATGATGCAGCCTCAGTGTGGTTCCATAATGCAGCCTCAGTGTGGTTCCATAATGCAGCCTCCCCATGAACGGCTCTGGGTCTGGCCCCTCTCCCCCTTGCAGTGACGGTGCTGGCTATCTTCAACGAGCTGAAGGTGGACGTGGACCTGTACGCTCTACTGTTTGGAGAGAGCGTCCTCAATGATGCCGTGGCCATCGTCCTCTCCTCGTAAGCATAGCAGC
>OOFH01011461.1:3163-16636 GCA_900323355.1 Merlangius merlangus
CCCCCCCCTATTGAACACGCCTGGTGTTCAATCAACATAAGCCCACATATATCACGCCACTCTGCATCTCGCTCCATTGGCTCCCTGGGACGTCCCACATGGAGCTCAGTTCCCTGATGTTCAGACTAGTCCCTAGATCGGCTCCAGGCCTCGTCTGTCCCTGGGCCCTGACCCCCACTTAGGTCACCTTCTAGATCCAGGCTTTTTTTTGTAGTAGTAGTAGTAGTTTGTGCAGCATGAGATATTGATGTAGCTACTCTGATTTGGATGATATGCTGTTTTTATCCAAGTTGCATTGGGTAAAAACACCTGCTAAATGACTGAATGTAAATGTAAGAAAAATATTCAGTAATATTCTGCCAGGATGCCACGGCTGAGGAGACACAGGATGAGTTGTGCTTCCCTCAACCGGAATAAATAAATGAGTCAATTGGCTAATCCTGGTTAATAGATATTGGCAAGGCAGTGGCATTGTGTTCACATGCACCTTTCTCCTTTGCTCTTTAAATAGCCTCTATTAACTCTCAATAAAAACAAAGGTCATTCTATTTCAAAAAGACTCTACTGGGTCATTAAGACCCCATTCAACCATATCGTATTGTATGGTACTCCGGGGAATTATGTAATATCAGTTACTTAGAATGGGTATTAATAACAAACGAGAAAGCCACCGGGGCTCAGCAAGTTGACGAATAAAATAACAAAGTCACACTACATCACATTTGTACTGGCCATGTCTGGGGCAGTGGCTGAGGTGCAGGCATGAGTTAATGTGGAGTTGTATTAGCACCCTAGACCTATGTGGCTGGGCCGTGTCAAATGGGGGGAATCAGCGGGAGAGGGAGGGGCTTAGGCGAGAGGACAATGCTGCTGTTTGTGCAACGGCCCCCGAGCGGCGGCTGGCTCGCTCAGATCGCTCTCGCTTGACTACCAGTGCTGCACACATTGTTGAAGGGAAAGGAGAGTGGACAGCTTGATCCTGCCTACAGGATGCACCCACAGAGGTAAGTTTCCCCCCCATGCCCCACTATAGTCCGTGGGAGAAATGTAAGGGTTTTCTGCACTGTCTCTCACGGGGAGCTGTGTGTGTGTGTGTTTGTTTTATCTGAGTTTGGGGGAAGTTGAGGTACGGGAACCAACCTCAACGTTGGCTCAGGGTGAAACGGTTTTGTCTGTGTTTTTGGCAGGGCTTCTTGTGCGTGAAAGGAGCTGAGCTGAAAGAAAGTTCCCCAGAAAGAGGCTCACTGAGAGGCATGTGCAGAATGTGACCAGGATCCAGCCTGGATAAGACAAAGACTGAGAAAAGGCAAGTGGGTCAAAGGAAGACGAAATAGTAGTAATGAAAGAATTGTAGTAAATGACAGCTTCAAAAGGCTAATTGAAGGTCATCTTGAAATGGTCCAAACTGTGAAGAGATGGAGAAAAACGTGAGTAATTTCTTCTGTACTTTTCGAAAGGGAGAAAACCTTTACTATAGAGTTTACAGTTTAAATAAACAGTAAGGGGAAATAAGGTGTAGAGGTTAAAAGTGGGATTAATTACTAATCCTTGGGCACTAAGGAGTGAGAAAGAATGGAAAAGAATGCGCAACGTGCATAGACTCTGAGTGTTCTGATTTCACAACAGGGTTGCACGACATTGTTATCATTTAAAGCATTCTCCTTGAGGTAGACCACAAGCTACGGGGGGCTCAGCATGAACCAAAAGAAAATAGGGTCTTGTAAAACTTTTTTATTTAAAATAGCTCTTTTAGTTATTTTGTAAATGGTGGAATTCAAAAGGTGTAAAATAAAAGCGGTGACCCTGTCATCTTTCAGTTACTCCCCTGTTCGGTAGATCAAATGGACTTATCCATTTAGTGGGCAGATTAGAGAGATTTAAGAATGTTTGGCTTCAGTGTGGCGCTCTTAAAATATTCTACTTTTCATTAGTTTATGAATAAGCATGTTGGATGTTTAGGCTGATATCCATGATCGATTTTTCAAATGAGCGGTCAAACAGAGAGTGCAAACTTCTATTCAGTCAATCTGTGGAAGATACAACCCCCTCTAACCCAATAACCTTGCCCACGCAATGCCTTTGTTAACTCTATCCCTTGGGTTGAATAGGATCATCTTACATGTGTATTAACAGATACTGTCTTTTTCAGGCAGCTGCAGAGAGACCGGGATTTGGCGTGAGAAACTGCAGAGCAGAAAGGCTGGGTGGAATACACATGTCTATCACTAGAGTTTGGAACCACATCTCGACGGAAAAGGGCTCCATCAGTGCCACTCCAGGAAGGAGCATGCCCAGCCTAACTTGTGTAACATCAAAAGTGCAGTGAGCGACATTCGTGGCGTGCTACATGCTGAGAGAGCAGCCCAGGATTTGGCTCTAATCAGGGGCAGTATCACCTTAGGCCGCGTGCCAACCCAAAGGAATCAGGAAAGGCGGGTGAGGAAAAGGAGGAAGTAACGGTTCAGACAAGAGAAGAGGAACAGAGCCCAGCCTGAGGCAGGATGGCCGAAAAGAGAGTCAGGTGAGGTCCAAGCCCTTCGTAATGAAGCCGTAGAACAAGTCATCAAATTAGTTTGTTTCTTTGGCTGTGTGTTTGTATACATGTGTGGTATGAACCTTTATGTCTTCATTGATGTTGTTTTATTAATCCATGGCCAATGTCCTCAACATTTGCATACCGTGTTCCACAGCAGGTGCATTGTTTTGCATGTATCCATGTGGTTGTGTTTGTATGTTGGTATTCTTACAGCCTCCCAGCTAAGCTGATTAATGGGGGCGTTGCCGGGCTTGTTGGTGTGACTTGTGTGTTTCCGATTGACCTGGCCAAAACACGCCTCCAGAACCAGCAGGGTGCCCAAGTCTACAAAGGATTGTGAGTTGGGCTCCCATTTAAATCATATCACATGAATGATGTGTATATGAAGTATAGGGTGTTGGAAACCCCCCCATTAGGTACCGTTTAGGAGATATTTGATTAGGGCTCATCCTACCAGCGGATCACCGGATGCCTCTTGTTTGTTCCTTTTCTACGCAAACAAAAAAGCGTGTGTGGTTTCAATTATGTGCCCTCCATCGATTAACCTTGAAGGATGGGGCAGCTAACCCATACAAACCCTTTCGAAATATAGTATAGTCTTTGTATAAACCCCCTAGGTATTTCATACTTCATGTGTTATGTTTTATATGTTTATTTTTTCTACGCTAGTGATAAGACATAATTTAATATCCTCCTTAGTATTAAAGTTGTTATCACAGCTAATAACACAAAATGTTATATCACACAAAGCTTTTATTAACAATCAGTGTAGCTTGCATATTTTTTCCAAAAGTTTAAATTGCTATGTCTAATTTGTCTTATACACCAGGCTCAGAATATGGCTATTTATAAAAACAACAACAACCCTTTTCTTGTGTTTTGAAGGCTGGATTGCTTGGCTAAGACAGTGCGGTCAGAAGGCTATTTCGGATGTTATCGAGGTATTTGTTTCCATTCCATGATCCTCACATCAACAAGCCCCCCATCCTTTATAATTACCTTAATGTGTCCACCTAAACTTGTCCCTTCTTCTTCCGGGCTTGGGTCTTTTTATAGCCACTAGTTTACATTGACCCTAGCTTCCCAGGCTGGCAAACCATATGTTGCCGTGTTGTTGGGTGTTGTGATCATGTGTCTTAGTGCAAGCTGCCGCACATGTCCCTTCAATCCGTTGTGATGATCCACTACAGGCGCTGCAGTGAATCTCACCCTTGTCACTCCAGAAAAAGCCATCAAACTGGCGGCCAATGACATCTTCAGACAGAAGCTCTCGAAGGACGGGTAGTTCTTCTTTGGTCCCCAAGCTTCACAAAATCACATACACATGCAGTTAAACTCATGCCAATTGGCTGAATTGTAAATTTAAAAATATATTTCAATCTAACGTAATTTCTTTGTTTATCCAGACCATGTATGCCTCAAAAGTTGTTAGTATTCAATATATTGAGTCCACTATATCTGTATATTTCTTCCCTCCCCAGAAAGCTTCCTCTATGGGGGGAGATGTTGGCAGGGTGTGGAGCTGGGACCTGCCAGGTTATCGTCACCACGCCCATGGAAATGCTTAAAATCCAGCTGCAGGATGCAGGAAGACTGGGTAAACCTGGCATTCTGAACACATATGTTTCCAGTGAATTGCAATCTCACGTGTGTGTAAAAGCTCAGATATGTCAAAATGCTTGGAAAGAATATGAATTGAGAGGGTAATCAGAAGATCATGGCTCCTAATTATTTTCCTCTATTTCAAAAGAGGTGACAAACTGAACTCTTTACATTTCTGGCCACATTTAAGTGTAATGGGTGAGCGAGCACATGACCAACATCTGATGTGTTCTTTAGCTGCCCAGAGGCCGGCCCCTACTCGGGCCCAGGCCGGGGCCCCTGGTCCATCGCTGGTGGCTGCCCCCCCTGCCCGGCCTGCCTTTCGGACCTCTGCCACCAGCATCACCCTAGACCTGCTGAGGACTCAAGGGCTTGCTGGCCTCTACAGAGGTGCCTGGGCCACACTATTCAGGTCTGCCTGCCCGCATACTGCCTGCCTGTCTGTCTTTCTTTCTTTCTTCTTTTAACTGAAAATAATACTCAACCGTTCTACTGAGAACTAACAAAAATAAAACATAAAATGGACAAAGTCACCAATATACTTTCTGTGGGCCAAATTTGGTTTGTTCGGTTTTGAACTTTATTTAGCTTATTCATTGAGGATTGTATAACCTTTGTCATGTCAGCAATGGGACTTTGTTTACCAGTACTAATGAATCAATAGGTTTCCTGCAGCTATGTCTGTTGCCTGAAGCATGCTGCACTTTCTCTCTCTCCCACTCCTATTTACCTATCTAATCAATAAACCTCATTGATTCATCTGTTGCCCTCTTCTTCCTCGACGGCTTCACATTTTTCTCTGGGCCTGCTTCCCTTCCAACTGACTTTACCTCACGTTTGTGTGCTTCCAGGGATGTCCCTTTCTCCATGATCTACTTCCCGCTGTTCGCCAACCTAAATGCGCTGGGCCCAAGAGGGGTGGGCGCTAGTTGCCAGGGTGATGGGAATGAGCGAGCGCCCTTCTTGCAGTCGTTCCTGTCAGGTTGCATCGCAGGCTCAGTGGCAGCTGTAGCCGTGACGCCATTGGATGGTAAGTACAAAAAGGGAGAGACATAAAGAGGGATAGGAATGTCCTCTTGCCACTGCTAGCCTCAACCCCTGCTACAATGGGTTTTTGGTCTGATCTCCATACTCCCACTTGATTGAAGTGACATGTGTTTTTTCATGTTGCTCCAGTCATAAAGACTCGTCTGCAGACCTTGCAGAAGGGAGAGGGTGAGGACAGCTACAGAGGGATCCTCGATTGTATAAGGTGAAGACAACACAATAATGCTGTGGCCCTCTCCGTTGTGTCGTGTGTATCTTTGACTCCTGACTGTCCACCTCCTGCCCGTGTGCTGTACAGACGCATCATCAGCCGCGAGGGCCCCTCTGCGTTCCTGAAGGGGGCGACGTGCCGTGCGCTGGTCATCGCCCCTCTCTTCGGCATCGCACAGGGCATATACTTCCTTGGTGTTGGCGAGGCGGTGCTGGAGTCGCTGGGCGTCTAAAGCCCTTTTGCAAGGGCCATGGCATTTCTCTTCCACTAAATGTTATTACTTACACGTTGTGAATAAACAGCAGTGAACGGTGGATGCACACGATGGACAGGTAGCCCAAAATGGGAAATGAGAGATAACAGAAGGACATCTCTTGACTGACTAATATATAGACCAATGGTCCACTCTTTAATGTTTAATGTTCAACAAGGTTTCAAAGGTCCGCCAGGTTCTTGTGTGCGTGGATAAACGGGTAGTGTTTTCCCTAGTCGTCCCAGGTACTTCCAGGGTAATATCTAGGGCTGGTATTTCCCCTCAAGAGATAATTCAGTCTGACCGAATGCCACAATGTAATTGACCACTTCCTTGTTTGCATGTAATGAAAATCTGATGTTTTTTTTAGGCAATTGTATTTGCCGATTGCAAATGGAGAGTACGGCTGAAGTCCGAATAGCATCGCCTCAAACGTTTCTTTGCCTAACGAAGGGGCTTAGCCTACTTCCGCCCCCATCATGCATTACTCCCCCACAGCCACAGGTTTAAAGTTGTAATCTTGGCTCTCCTCAAAAGGAGTGAGGCGATGCCTGCCCGTGACTTCGAAGTCTTTGGATAATCTGCTGATAATGCTTTAAGCCTGGTGTGTGTCCTGTACATCCCCACATGCTTCTTACGGTCTGTAGGCCTCAGGTTAGAGTGCTGGGCCACTCTCTCGTGGCCTTAACTTCCTCTTCTGGAGGTCCGAAGAACTTCAAGCCATGCTGGATTTATTGCTAAGTATTACTCTTTTTTTGTTTTTATATATTTTACGCCAAGTACTTTACCTGAAGAATTTATAGAACAGTAATATATGCAATGAAGCCTTATCTTAGCTGAAAGTCTGTAGCCCATCTGCATATAATATCCTATTACGGTTGCATCTACTTGCCGGAAATTAAAGACCCTTGTGAAATGGGCCTCCCTACCTCCTTCTAGAGGAATCCCCACCTCCTCTTAAAAGGGTTTTACAATTCTCCTAAGGGTCAACAGTCCCACGTCCTTTTCCCCCCTCCTCTTCTGGTCCAGGGAGCTACTCTGCAACTGTAATTTCTCTCAACAAGTATTTCAGCTCACTCAGACCTCAACTCCATCAGCGTGGAAATGAGACTTGCTGGGTTCGGAGGGCGAGCGAGAAAGCGCTTGAAACCTAACCCAGGAATGGAAATGATTTGTAGATTTTGTCCAAGTTTTTAAGGAGAATGACATTTGACAGCCTACCTGGCATTATGGCATCTTTTCCTGGCAAGTGTTATTGGTCTACATAAATCCACTAGGTGGAACTAAAATCTTTTTTTCTACCTTTCTAATGAGGCTAAAGTACCTATAATAGATAATAGTATTTAGACATTATAGTTCACATTTAGATTAATGTGTTTACAGGCTGTAAATAAAATAGATCTTGTCAATTCATATTCACTTCAGTTGTAAATTATTTATTATTTTGGCATACATATCAAGTGCTTGACAACTTTGGTAAAATACATTTGTATTCAAGAGAGGACCATATGCATTGACATTCACAAAAACACTCATTTCATAAGGGCACTTCTGGGGCACAAATCTATTCAATACAAAACAATGTCAATGGCACACAAGAGATACCTGAATATCCAGCCTTAGCACTGCAGTGAGTGTAATGGGGGCTCCTGACCAACAACGGCAACTTTTCACACAGTTACAACCTCCTCATGTCCTCCCACTACTAGCGTCCATTTAGTCCAGGAATTTACGGTTAGGGTTAGGACCGAACAGTGATTTTCTGACTTCAGGCATCATCTGTAAAAAGGGCAACAAGCCAGAGTTTCACTGGTTATGGTACGTTATACATTACAGTGGTTAAACACAGCTACAAGCCAGAGTTTCACTGGTTATGGTACGTTATACACTACAGTGGTGAACAGCTCTACCTGTTGGGCCATGAGGTCCAGCCTGCTCTCCAGTGTGTTTGCCACCTTGATCTTTCCGTTGTCATTGTACACCTCAACACCTCCGCAGCTGTTCCACACACATACTCACAGTTTAAGAACAAAATAAGCAAACATCAGCCTTAAGTCGGGTCTATGAATTGGGCTGCTGTGTTTCCTAGCTGATTCACTACAGTGGGATTCCTCTGTGTGGACTTACATGTCCGATGCAAGAAATCGGTTCTGGTCGATTCTGACGACAATGTTGCTCTTCACCGTGTCTTTATAAACGATTATGTCTTTGTCAATGGCAGCCTGTTGAAGTCATAGAACTGTTAGTGTCTTCTTTAAACAGTACTGCATCCCAGTTGGTTAGCACCAGATTATTTACCCTCTCACCTGTACCATCTCTACGTCCTGTTGTCGGCATCGGACCGTCACTTTAGGCTCTAGTAACTGATAGAAGCCCTGGAAAAGGTGTGGCACACGTGCAGTAAAATGTTAAGACTCAGTCGGCTTTCACTCTGTAATGAATCTCTAATGTTTGGAAATATATATTAGACACACGCATTTCTTATAAATCCAATATCAATATCTAGGAGCTATTATATATACACTCATAGCCTTTTTTTTTTATAACACTGGTCTTTCATTAATATCAGCCAATCTACAGCATCTACCACTATAACACATCCAAGTTTAGCATGGAAAAGCAGACAGGGCAATTTACCTGCAAGATCAAACCCTCCAACAAGGCAGAGTATCTGGCAGGGTCTTGGGAAATAGCTCCAAGTCTCTGGCGGGCCTCGTTCAACAAATCCTGCAATTAACCAACAATAATACTGACTGGCTACGCTCCATGAAATGAACCCGTGTGTGGTATGGCATCTCATGGGTCACTACGCTGTGAGTCAGCGTGAATGTGTGAGACACCAGTTGTCAAAGCACTATGATTGTCAACAGCGGTTAGAGAAACTCAACATAAAATCAAACCATTTAACCTTTCAGCCAACCAAATACATCTATCCATCCACTACGTATTCCTCTAAACAACAGACTACAGGAGAATAGCTGTGAGAATGGATGACATCATAAGCCTGTTTCAGTCTGTGCATTAGCTCCACCTGCAGGCAGGAAAGTGTCAGACTTTGCCAAGGGCTGGAGAACACATATTCATGGCATATACAGCAAACAAAACACACAAAAAAAAGAACAAGAAAAGCACCGCACCAGAATGCAAATCTTTGGCCTGAGCTGCGCATAGTAACATGCAATACATCAAACCTGAGGATAAAAATATGGGTATTTTGAACAAATAATATCTAAAATGTGTAGGTCTGGTAATGAAAGATGTTTCCTATGCGAGTGTAGCCCGGTACATCTGGTGTGGCGGAGAGGATGACCACTGACCACGATCATGTCATCCCGAGCCTTGAGCACCTTCAGCCGCGACTGGTTCAGCAGGTTGGACATCTGGCTGTTATCCATCAGGGAACAATTACCATTTGCATGAATACAAATTCTTAGCATTGGTCAAACACACTGCATCCACTTCAAAGCAACCTGGATATAAAGGACTGCAGGGGTACTGCAAGTTGTACTTGTTGTTTAATTCCCGTTCAAGGAGGTTGTAATAAAAGTATTTTTTTTATTATTTTTTTTGAACATATCAATATAAGCCTATATATTGATACAGTATATTATACCAATATAACCTTTTCAGCCTACATAGTTGCAAACCAAAATTTAGCATAAAAACCAATTGAGTCCCATTTTCTGTTCTCTATATCCTGTAAAACACCTACATCTTACATTTTCTTGTGCTGTTCAATCTGCTTTTCCTTTTTCTCATAGAATTCCATGATTTTCACCCTTTGTGTCTGCACTAAACGACCTTTCTCTATGTTGAACTCTTCCTCCGCCTGAAATGATTGGGAACAGGGATATCATGTTATGTTGATTAGCCTGAAAATAATCTTGATTAAACATTATTGAGTATAAGCATCTAAATATACCTTCGCATCAATTTCTTCCGCTTTCTCATTGGCCTCCTGTTCAATAAAGGCCATCATATGCTTGATCTGCCAAAAGTTATGCAATGTTAGTGAATAAATCACTCATACAAACAGAGTACCTCGAACGTCAATTTTATGTATATGTATACGAGTACATGTTGCGACCACTTGATGGAGCGGCACAACAGTGTTTATTTTGCAAGTGACACCAAGATCAATACATTGAAGTACAAGTAGTTCTGGTAGGTGTATCAGTTTTTAACACATTAGCTTTTTTAACTTCACTTGGTTTTTAGTTTTCGTACAATCATGTTGTCATATCGTGGGCATACGAAAGCACAAGGTGCGATGTCCATGTTAGAACTACTTTGGTGAGCAAGACGCTGAATAGTTAACTTAATCAAAGATGGTTCAACAAAGTTAGCAGAAGTTAGCTCACCAAGCTGACCTGACAAAGGCTGGATCAACATTACCTGTTTCTGGACATCGGCATCGCTGAGCGCCATTGCTGATGTTCTAAAATTTGTATTATTAATCTAGCGAATAATGCTGTACAAATAGACACAATAAAGCTAACCAATAACTTTCCTAAGCGCCCTTTAGTTCCTTCTTCGCGTGGTTTGACACCACCTGACCGAGTTTCTACTAGTCAGCTGACCCCAGATGGGGCGGGACGCTACGGAGCAGCGTCACTTCTGTTTTTGATTGCCCTCTTTATATAAATTATAGTTTATATTCTTAATATTTACAGTTAATTAGAGACATGATTTTCTAATGATGTTCAATTTGATGTTTGTTTGATGGCTAAATAGTGGCACTGTGCTCTTCTTGTTGTGTTGTTGTATTTTTTATATGAAAAATTAGCAATAATTATTTAATCTAAATCCAATTAACATTGTCAGAAAACAAGTTATCTTCTTGTTATCTGCATTACAAAAAGTGCCCCTTGTGTAATGCGGACTAAATTCCACACGGCGGCTCTCTGTCCAGTGAGAAGCGTGAAAGTGCCATTAAAGCACATAATGTCCTACTGATAGTTTATTTTTAGGGGAGTTTTGAGGAACTCTCTCCATTCAGTCAATGGGTCGATCCCATTCCCCTATCCCCGACCATTATCCACCAGCACCGCCACACTGCCTTTGTACAAGGGTAAGTCTATGAGCTCAAAATGTATCGACCTAGACTAGCTGTTCTCCATTCATGGAACACGCACTAAGCTAGTTCGATGATATATATATATATATAAGTTTTTTCAGTGGACGGGAAAAGGGGGTGTGGTTCCTAGCTTCAGAAGAATTATCTAGTTGGCTAGGCTAACGTTAGCTTCTTGCTTCAGCGCAATCCCATTTGCCGGCGGAGCACTGGCAACACACTGATAACTGGTGAGGTGGCCCACGTTGTCAATACATTGCGATAAAATGCTTATTTGTTAAAATCTGTGGCGAACTTCTAATTCTCTTGAGTGGGGCTTGTATACGATACATATCTTTATAATTGCAGAACTGATATGTGTGTATATATATATATTTGTCCTCCCACGTGTCTGCCAAATAATGTTTGCTTCCAGTTGAAGTATGATTATGCAACACATCAACCGCGTTTTAGTTTCTGATACGGGCCTTTTATTTGACTAATATACATTGACTATATGGCATGTGGTAGATTTATTAGTTTTCCCTATCCACAAATGTTCGACAGAGATACTTTTTGGTCTGTGAAATGTCTTCTACATCTTGTGTGTGACAGTTGTTTCCATGCTGAGTGCATGACCACGACTGATGTAAATAAGCCCACATTTTAATTGTTATGGACCTGATGGTTTATTTGGTTGAAGTTATATTATATATAGGATGTAAGGATGTAATTACAATACACAAATGGCGACAGCATCAATAATGACATATAAATAATGACTTCTATTTGTGTACTTATGTTCCTCAGGTTAATCCTGTCCAGCATTGATTGTAACTACTTAATGTGCTCGAGAGAGTCTGAAGGACACCTGTTCAATGGCTGCCTCTGGCTCCACCTCACCCCCCATTGCTGTGCCTTATGGTTTCCATTATGAGACCAAGTACGTTGTACTCAATTACCTCGGACTTCTGCCCACCAGATCACATGGATCCACTGCAGCTCAAGGTGAGAGGGAATGTAACATCTTGGAAACATTTTCACACATGTACTCCAGAATGATGTACACACATTGATATGCACAGTAGTTTGGCTATAATGTAAATCAGTAGTATCAGTTGTCAATTATATAAAGTGCAATATTCTGCTGGACGACAGTTCTATTTAAAGTGATTTGTTCACTAGTGTGACCTGTCTGTTGAATAGTCATTTTCACACTGCGGCTCTAACACCAGCCTGGTGGGATGGTGAGACCGACAGCTCTGTCATGTAGATGTGCTGACTCTGGAGTTTAGATTGTGGCCTGTGTTTCTGGCAGGCAGAGAAACCCCCCATAGCTGATGAGACACTTTCTGAACTGAATCTTTGACGCCATGACATGTGCCACTGTCATGCATGTCGCCATCTTTAGAAAGACTTGTATAAAATATTTGGACTCATAATCATCAATTGATTAATGAAAAGTAAGTGCAATACTATCTTTCCAAATCATGGAATGGTATTGTATATCTATTCAATGATACGGAGAGCCTTTTCAATGAAAGAAAGTTTTACTTATCCTATTTTGAGCAGGAATGCTGCTTCAAGCCAGACTGCTGAAGGCATGCGCAGCTATACCATGCTTTTCATTTGGTCATTGGTCACAGGATATGAGTGGAAATTACTATCCCATATGCAACATCCTCAGGCCAAATAAACAAGGACAAAGGGGGTGTATTGATGAATAGCAAGGAGGGCGTCACTATTCTCTCTGTCTCTGTCCCTCTCTCGCATGCATGCCAGGAATGGGTGGAGAGTGGAGACGAATGGCTGATCCTCTGCTTTATGCTTGACCAGGTCTGAGTTCTGACAGCCTGTCATATGTCATTACCAGAGGATTACTCCACTGCAGCAGTGGTGCGTGAGAGGGTGGCTGACTAGCAGCCCAGGCTAAATGCTGAAGCAGCACCCTGCTTGTGGAAACAAACCATCATGTTTGTGTGCTCGTCTGGGTTCCCCTGGACAGTTAGTGCCTAACTACCTATCAACCATGCACAGTTAATCTACTGCTTATTCCACTCATTCATAATTTGCGTAGGTATGAGGGAGTGAACACTGTCTGTTTGGCAACCCTTGTTCTCTCTCTGTCCCCAGCATTCTAGGCGGAGCCTCGTTGTGAATAATTTACTGTAGCATGGACCTGTGCATTCATATTGAACCCGATGGTCATTCTAGTTGCACACCCCTCCATTCACAGTCAATAGAGGTATAAGAGGGCGTGGAAAATGGTTCACCAATACCACGAGTCCTTTCACGACCAGTCATGCTGAATTTCCTAACAATGGTGTCATAATGTGCTGCGGTTTTTGTTAAGATAAAATGCTATCACATCGGTGTAAATAACCGAGTAAACCACGTAGCCGGCGGGTCGGGGGGGTTGATGCAAAGTGCAACAGGGATTGTCATCCTTCCCATGATGAGTAGACCATTGGATAGCTGGCTTTTACCCTTGAACACAACAAAGAGAAGCCTTGACCTGACATTTCCTTTAAAGGGACAGTGAACCCCAAATCGTCTTTCATTTTGTTTTAAACAAAATGTTAATAGTTCTAATATGATCTTCATCATAATCTTAGAATTTTGTCACCGTTACCAAAATATGACGTAACTAATCGAAAACGGGTGTAAAATCCTATATTTTTGCCAGTCTCTGCCAACCAGTTTGTGAACGTTCCACTCTGCTCCGAACGCAGGTCGCGCTTTCTCCATGACGTCAAACTGCCTTTTCGTAT
>OOFH01011531.1:3105-13538 GCA_900323355.1 Merlangius merlangus
ACACACATGCTTCTCCATGCTCCATGCCTCTTTACCACACACACACACACACACACACACACACACACACACACACACACACACACACACACACACACACACACACACACACACACACACACACACACACAGACACACAGACACACAGAGAGAGAGAGAGAGAGAGCCCTATGTACTTGCATATGAAGACACAGAGTCTAAACATAGTGCTGGTTCAGTGTCATGACCTTTAGAAGTTGCTCCACAATAACTTTACAGAATTTCAACACAGACAGCAGCAGGATAGTCTATTGGTTAGGAGATTTGACTCCCAGCCCCAAGGTACTGGCTGTGATTTCTCTAATGGCTGCCTGTTGCCATCCTAGATCCAGTGGCCACAATGGTTTCCTCCTCCTTAATTAAGTATGTCTTTGTATCATACCTATCGACCCCTCCCATTTTTCATGGGACTCTCCTGTATTTTACCCTTCTGTACAGCTGTCCCTCCTTTTACATATTTGCCCGTAAATCTCCCGTATTTGTTACATTTCTTAAATACAAAATATAATACCAAAGGTTGGCAGTGTGTTAACGTTTAAGGTACCTAACGATGTGTTTGCTATTCCCCGATGGTAAAGAAGCTGGCAGTAAGTAGAATATTAGTTGTAACATCCAGTGATGAGAGGGGTTCAATCAAGCACCCGCCAATAAAACTAAAAGAAGTAGAAGTGGAAGAAGAATGGTAGCTCGCAAGGATTCAAAAGTGTTTGAAATGTTTGTGTGTACTTGCCTCTACATTTTCTAAAAAAAATATTCAAATGTGTGTGTAGACTCCAAGGATCTGGTGGTGAAAGCCCAGGTGCTGGCCGGAGGCCGAGGGAAGGGGACGTTTGAGGGTGGGCTGAAAGGAGGCGTGAAGATCGTCTACTCGTGAGTTGATGTCTCCTACGGACCTCTCAAGCATGGCATCTGCTTTCCTATCCTAGCCATCTCTTGGAAAAAAAGTATTTAATTTCCCATACATTTTTTTATTTTATATCATCACATAATGATATTCAATTTGCATAAATATTTAAAATGGGTAAATCTTATTTCAGAAAGATATTGAAAAGGTCAGCATCACATTGAAAAACTTGATGACTTAACGGAGTCTCATTCACTTTCCTGTCTCCTCCTTTCCTCCTTCTCTGCCTTCGATTCAAATTTGAATTTCTATTTAACAATAAAAAATGATATATATATATCATAATATTTCAACAAAATCATATAATGACAAAGCAAAAATGAAAATAGAGTGCACTTTATTAAGACTATTCATTAATTATAATATTACTGTTCCTCCATCCCCCCCACAGACCAGAAGAGGCGCGTGACATCTCCTCTCAGATGATTGGTCGGAAGCTGTACACCAAGCAGACGGGGGAGGCGGGGCGTATCTGTAACCAGGTGTTCATCTGTGAGCGCAGGTATCCTCGCAGGGAGTACTACTTCGCCATCACCATGGATAGGTCTTTCAAGGTCAGCACACACACACACACAGTCCCGTGAATCATTGTAGCTGTAGTTGCGTATCAGCGCTAGATGGGGGCTAATGCCTGTGGCATGGTTAGCAACCCACTGAGGTCCCAGCTGTTGTGGTGGCTCTAGGGAGCAGGGAAAGCAGGCAGACACAGCTGCTGCTGCTCCTTTGTGTCGCCAAGTTACCGAATCAAAGTGGTCCTGATTGGCTACAGAAACCATGACCCCTTAGGTGGCGAACTCCAGGAGGTGTTCGAGGGTCGGCTGGGTTAACTCTCTCTGTTTCTCTGTCCCTGTCTCGCCCTGATGCCCCGTCTCAGGGCCCTGTGCTGATTGGCAGCTCCCAGGGCGGCGTGAACATCGAGGATGTTGCGGCGGAGAACCCGGACGCCATCGTCAAGGAGCCTATCGACATCGTAGAGGGCATCAAGATGGAGCAGGCCGTTTCGGTAGCCACCATATATTTACATAAATATAAATATGTAGCAGGAATGCGCAGCTGGACCTGTGTGTACTAGAGGTGTGTGTCCCTTGCAGCTAGAGTACTAGCGGTGTATGTGACTTACGGTTACAGTACTATGTGTGTGTTTGTGTGTGTGTGTGTGTGTGTGTGTTACTTTTAGATAGCTGAGAAGATGGGGTTCCCGCAGCCGCTGGTGAAGGAAGCAGCAGAGAACATGATCAAACTGTACAACGTCTTCATGAAGTACGACGCATCCATGCTGGAGATCAACCCAATGGTGGAGGACGCCTCGGGCATCGGTACACAAACAAACGCACACACAAGGCAGACAGAAACTCAAATAATTACACAGGGACTGCCCTTAATCATCCTGAATAGTCTGGCTCTAATGTTAAGGTTTTATACATAGTGCAGTCGCACATCCAGGCACGTTGGAACTATTTTTTGGGCGGGGGTGCTGGAAATTGGCAGCGGTGCGTGCAGCACTATCCAACGCGGCAGTAGACTTCTGGTTAGAACCATAGGTTAACCATTGATACCGGATACTGCGCGACGCAATATTGTATCTCCTGCCGGTTGCTGCTTGGGGCAGCATTGTTGTTTTATCTAATTTTCATGGCACGTCATTCGTCCGAATACACACAAGGTGGGTTTTGATTTTTAAAACTACGTGACCACCCAACTGCCGAAAATCACATTAATCAAAAAGATTTAAAAAAGAAGCCGGCTTGGTGTTCATGTGATCGGCAATAGTGTAGGCCTATGACAGAACAGTGAGTGGCGTTCAGAGCGCAGAATCTAGGTCTACTGTAGGCTACTGAAGAAAATCACACAACACGACATACATATTACTTCTATTTAGTAACAATATTTATTAATTCAGGCTATTTGGCTGCTCCAACTCAAGTCAGCCCAGCCAGGCGACTGTTAAGTTTCGGTTTTCAACTCCGCATTTTCTGACACAAAATAAGCAGTGATGAGAGGTGGTGAGAGGGGGGGAGGGGGGTGCGGCCGCACCCCTACTTCCAACGTCCCTGCACACATCAGTAATAGATTGTTTATTGTACCATCATTCTATACATTGACTGACCGCTACGTCCTCTGTGGTAAACTAATCGTGACCCCTGACCCTTGCAGTGATGTGCATGGACGCCAAAATCAACTTTGACTCCAACGCGGCGTATCGCCAGAAGAGGGTGTTTGACATGCAGGACTGGACCCAGGAGGACCCAAGGGACCGGCAGGCGGCCAAGGCAGACCTCAACTACATCGGCCTGGACGGCACCATCGGCTGCCTGGGTGAGCGCCCGGCTACGCACCTAGCACACCTTACACCTGAAGCAGTATTAACAGTTCAGCGTATAGCATGTTGGCAAAGATCCATCTCATTTTAACATACACACAAGGGGGCGGTATAGCGTCTCCGACCCTCAATGGACATGAAGCGGCCGGCAAATCCGTAAAACGTTATCGTGAGAAAATACAGTGTTTGATTTTTCTGGCTGCATTCATTTTGTTCTCATGTCTGGCTGTTAAACAAAA
This sequence comes from Merlangius merlangus, assembly GCA_900323355.1. NCBI lineage: Eukaryota > Metazoa > Chordata > Actinopteri > Gadiformes > Gadidae > Merlangius > Merlangius merlangus. Next base: position 6,608 of record OOFH01011531.1, read on the forward strand.
TCCAAAACACTAGGTTCCTTGCTCGACCAATCAGCAATTACTTGTCGCTAGCATCCGCAGTGATAGGTGAAACATTGCTGACCTCTAACGCAAAGGTTCAGGTCCATGACAAGCAAATGGGGCATGTTTAGGCCTGTCACAGTAACTTTGTTAGACGATGTATTGTCCCATAAGTAATTTTCATGGCCCATAACATTTTCATGGCAAATAATATAATATAATTTATCTAATAATATAATGGCATAATAATGTCAGTATGCCCTTTCAAAGAGCAATTAACTTAGATTCTTAAGAATAATCAGACATGAACTGGAATGTCAAATTTCTTTCTCAAATATTTTGCTAGAAACTAACAAACGACTTTCTGAAATATTGGACAAACAGAATCGCGTCAACTATTTACAACTATTTACACGATGCAGATATGCAGCATTTTCAAATAAGAATCGCCTAACTGAGAAGACGGATGGATTCAAGCCTCAATCTCATATAGCCAGTAAAGACGAGCTTCTGCTCCGTCCTTGAACCCAAAATATCCTATGTATTTGGAGGATTCAATTCTAATGAAGCTTCAGTTTTTTTGTGTAAACGTGTAAAATAGTGCATCGAATAGCAGTTTGTGGATGAGGGGAATTATGCTAAGTGGCAGTGCTGTGGTGTGCATTTGGAGTTTAGATAATTTTATTGACGTGGGGAAAAATCGCAATGGACAATCCCCATACACAAACCATCACCAATCACAGCTACATATCTAGAACAATTTGGCCTCCATGCTCTTACGTGTTAACTTAACCCTTTAAGTCAACGGAGCTGGTCTGGCGATGGCAACCATGGACATCATCAAGCTGCACGGTGGAACGCCCGCCAACTTCCTGGACGTGGGGGGTGGAGCCACAGCTCACCAGGTGACCGAGGCGTTTAAGCTCATCACCTCAGACAGGAAGGTAAGACATGGAGGACCCCGACACAGCAAACAGCGAAAGCACACAAGAAACATGTGAACCTGTGATGAGATATGAATGTTATGTACCGAACGTGCGTCAGGTCCAGGCCATCCTCGTCAACATCTTTGGGGGCATCATGAGGTGTGATGTCATCGCTCAGGGCATCATCATGGCGGTCACGGATCTGGACCTCAAGATCCCTATCGTTGTCCGGTTACAAGGTACACGCGATCTCCCAGCGTCTCTCCACCACTCTTTCTCTATCTCAAGATAGCCGTCGTACTCTGGTCACAAAGTACACCCAACCTCCCTCTACCACACACTCGTTCACTCCGATGAAATTGCCATCCATCATAGTCAGTTTATCAGACCTAACGATGACGTCCAGCTATGGATTTCACGTTGTAACCTGTGAGTCTGCTTCTGCGTGAAGGGGTAATCCCACTGGGACTCTTTAGTGTTAAGAAAACCAGAATGGCTTGACAGTTGGTCCGAACGTAACTTAGGTCGGTGGATGTGTGTGTATGGTGTTTATAACTGTGTGCGTGCGTGTGGATATATAACGGTTTATGTTGTGTGTTTGTAGGGACCAGGGTGGACGACGCTAAAGCTCTGATTGCCGCCAGTCCTCTGAAGATTCTCGCCTGCGACGACCTTGACGAAGCTGCCAAGATGGTAACACACACACACACACACACACACACAATATTCCTATACACACATTAATGCCTGTACACAAATCCACACATACCAATGTCTGTACAAAAACCCACACACACCAATACCTTTACAAACACAACCACATGATACAGGGTTTCCCACAGCTGTCTATCGGCGCAGTGCCTCATTGAAATGGACGACCGCCTCTACAAACCAATTCCCTCTAAAAGTATGACGATGAAAATGTGCGCGCAGGTTCATCCATGAGAAAATATAGGCTTTTATTCGCCTTCATGTCATATAGGCCTGGCATAATTAATTGTAACCCTCAGAGCGCAATCCACGTTGCTTGTACCACAGTCGACACCTATATCCACACTTTTACTTCTGCATTTGTAGATCTCAGAGTTTTGTCCAAAGTTTTGTGTATTGCAGCTGATCTTTAAAATGTGGCTGCGTGCATAGCATACACCTCTAGATGGCGATATGCAGATTAAAGCGCTGCCTTGGTCAGAAAAGAAAAGTTTAAGTAAAATGCTGCCAGCAAAGGTTATTAAAAAAACTGTTTCATTGCTTTATTTTACAAATTAAGACAAAATAACTTAAGTTGAGTGTTTATTAAGTAGTTAGTAGACTGATAAATATTTATTGATAAATCTAGAAACCAGCAAGCCATTGAATAACACGGCTTGTTTTAGAGAATTTTCTTTGCCGTTGCGCCACATTCGCTCAAAGTTTTGCATTGTATTTCTTTCTTAGATCCAACTTCACTATTGACCAATGACCACCACAATGTTTGTTCTTGCGCAAAGGAAAACAAAATGACAGTCATACATTGCTTACGCACAAACACACACATACCTTTCATTATAACGCAGTCATTGGGGTCCCTAAATGAATCATAAACGTTTTTAAATGTATAAATTCCCGAGATCGTATCTTCGCGAGAATCAAATGTTTTCACGTTATAGCGAAGGTAAAGAATACACACTTTACATAGGTCGATGAAACTAGTGGTACAGTAATGGCTCATGGACGCATCAGAATTGAGTAAAATATTACCGATGCATTGCTATGGAAACCTTCACTCATGCAGTCGCTGTTCCCTGGTGTTTGATCCATCAAGGTGAGATTATTGTGTTCCGGAAGACACCGTCCTGTCAGCCACCGTTCCAACACCTAAACCGTTATCTGTCGGCCGCCGTGATGGCAGAGGATGACCCGTCCCGTTTGTTGTCATGGAGACACTGTGCACACTATCTTAGAGCGGTGTGCTTCCGTCACACGTGCTAAAGTGAAACATGCCGCGGCTGGAGCCGTAAATTTGCGTACAGTAAACATGATGTTAACACGGAGCAGTACCAATGTATCCTCGTAAGACTATCATCATATGCATGTTTGTGTTTCGCAAATTTATCAGTGTGGCCTTGGCAGGGCAGCAGTTGGTCTCCAAATACGGCAGCGGACATATTTAGTTCAAAACTCCAGCTAATCAGTGACGCTTTGGCCAAATCCAGTTGGAAGTAAAGCAAACACTTGTAGTAATCTGAGAAAAGACTTCCATGTAGATTTGTGTTCATCTTCATCAACCATCATTATTCTGTTTATTCTGGGTAAAAACTGTTTTGATCGCTACAGTTGCCTTGGATTCTTTGAGTGCGGTTCGTTATGAACTGCAACTTCCAACCCTAGCGCTAATTTTTCAATTGACTCAAATATTAACTACAGCTGTTTACCTGCCCCATGTTGTTGGATTGTAATCTCTCTCCCTCTCTCTAACTCCCTCCAGGTGGTGAAGCTCTCTGAGATCATCTCGCTGGCCAAGGAAGCCCAAGTGGACATCACCTTCCAGCTGCCTATCTAAACCTCCCTATACCCCGACCCCCACCCCGACCCCTCAACTGTCAGCTGTTCCCATCACACACACACCCAAGCCACGTACACTAGGTCAACACATCGTACAGCTATGGTCAAAGCTCTCCCTCGCTCGCTCTCACACACTCTCTCTCTCTCTTTCTCCTTCCCTCACTTTCTCCCACCGCTGGTATGGTGACATCACACAGTCTCAGGTTGTACTCCGAGGTCATTCAGAGGTAAACTATTTGCTATCTATTTTCTAGGTCAGGTTGGTCCCCATCCCCCCCTTCTCGTGACCTTTTACATACAACTAACTTAAAGCGCACAACAACCCACTCACTCCTATTTCCCTCAGATATTTGTGACTGACTTCCAAAGCTATCTCTATCCCAACTCCTCAAACTGTAAACGAGTGTGGGTAAACTGAGCTATGAGTGCATTCGTGATGCTGGTTGTTACTGCCATGACAGGAAATTCCTTCCTTTGGTTATAGTCTTTAGGCATCCCTAGTTGTAGTTCTTAGGCAGCTTTGGTCGTATATTTCTGGGATCTTTAGTTTTAGTTCTAACTAAGTGTCTTTGACTATTCAGCAGAACACGAATGTCGTACTATCGGTCTGTCAATGTGGTTATCTGAGCCCTAGACTAGGCTCTTCCTGTACCCCTATTATTCCTAGAAATTTGGCTCATGTTCCTCTATTAGCATTACTCTAAATCCTATCTCTTATTAGCCTGACGATAACTCCTGTAGCTCCTCCATTAGCTCCTGATCCTCCGCGACCAGCCTGAAGCTAGCACGGACACACTGAGGTGACGCACGGTGATGAACCTCACCTCTTTGTCTCTATTCATTATTCAGTGGTCCTATTTTTGAGCTTGACTCCTTAAAGCGAGCTACCCCTCTACACTCCAAGAGACAGGCACACACTCTAAAGGCTAAAGGGACTAGGTATTAGCAAGCTATTACGCCACCTCCTTTCAACTAATTCTTCCCTTAAGGATATCCTAATCCGTTCACACCACGATTCCTTAGGACCTGCAGCGGCTATTAACCCCAATGTAAAACAGTGTTGATGCCAGATAGGGTAAACTTCACCTCAACGGTTGTAGACGGCAACATGCAGCAAACATAGATTTGTTCTGTGTTTGCTAACGTATGCTAGATGTATGTTGGCTAATGCTAGCTAGCCGTGTGAAGGCTATTTTGGGCTAGTTGTGTGTTTGCTTACGCAACATAGCGTTGTGTTGTTAAAGGCTAGGTGGCTGTGTGTTGACTAATGCCAGATAGTTGTTTGTTGGCTAATGCAAGCTATGTTCTGATTTATGTTCTGAAAACCCTAGTTAATGTCAAATAAAATAATATTTAGGTTCTTGGTTCAGCACTGATAAGGTATTCATGCGGTTAGTACATCATACTAGTATTCCTGCAGTATAACTGCATTTGGCCGGCCTGGTCTAAGACGACAACTGTTTGTGTTGTGTCATCGTACTACACATCATAGCCATCCCTCAAACAACCTTATGAAAACTCACTGACTGGTGTCCAAATCAGAACTGTACATCTTTCCACCTCTCTCTCTCTCTCTCTCCTCCCTCCTCCCTCCCTTTCAGAACACGGTGTAGTTGAGCTGTCGGTCGTTTAATGTATCTTGTAAATAACCAAACGGATGCTCTCTTTCTAACGTATTTATGGTCCTCTGTCGGGGTACCGCAGTGAAAATACAAAGAATAAAATGCTGGTACGCCACGTTTGTAGTTCACTGTCTTTCTTCAGCTTGTAGTTTCCTAGTAATGTAGATGTCACATTTATATACCAGACATCTTGTCGTGGGTGTGTGTCCCAATTCTCATGATTTACATTGTGCATGTAATCCACATTGATTACATCTGCATTGAAGCTGCAACTGAAAATGTATCCTGCTACACAACATTCTAGAAACCTGTTGTTTGTGTGATGCGTACAAATAAAGTAAGTTCTTATGGTAGTCATTCTTCCGGTATCGTCATGACAACCCTTTGCAACTGGCCACTGTAAAATTACATGCTGCTCCTCTGCTCTGCAATCATGGCCCAATCTATCATCCCTCACATTTTCTGGAATTGATTGATAATGGCTTTGAAATTCTCCGCCCAGCCTCGTTAGTCTGTTAGCCTGTTGCTAGACAACGAAGATCACTTGTCAAAGATAAATGGAGCTCAACAAGTCAAACAGGAAAATATTAGCTTCAGAGTGTAGTGGACTAAAAGTTTAAAAAAATAAAGTTACTCTAGTACCAGCAGCTCAACTGTGTGCTGAGGTAGAACTTTGTCTAGTGTTCTGCTAAAATACACTCTGACGTCAAATGTAAGTAAGGACCAACAGAGGTCAATACATGATAGACTGGGTCTAACTGGGCTGACGGAGGATTTAGTCTAAACGTTTATCTAACGTCACTGCTCGATGCTGTCGTCTACAAACACGAGCACACACACGGACCAACACATTGTTTTGCAGCCAATACAGCAGCCAAGTCAATACATCTTTAGTTGGTTTCAGAGTACATCTGTGTGTCGCGAGGGTGTTGATGTGTTAGTGATTGTGATTGCAGGGTTGGTATTGAAGATGAGGTGAGGAATATCATGAAGCTGGTGATGGAAGTGGCAATGATAGTTCAACCGGCTTGAAATCTCAGCGTGTGTCGCTAGCATTGTATGTAGCTAGATGGCCACGAGGCTGGGATTTGGCTGTCCTGACCAGCAGCCATTAACATGGCTGGTTTGTCACATTGGTTTGTCAATGTTTATCTTCTCCATCGGGACCATGTATTTTTAGTGCCAGTCAATGCCACTCTGCAATGCAATATTTTAATCAATCATAATTATCAATTTTTCTTCACTATTGGACGACTAATGTAGGAAAAGTAAGGATTAAATCCTGCTGTGGCCAGCCTCGGCCAATCAATTTTGTGAATACTCTACTCTTCTCAGGTCCTTTTATCTTTTGTCATTAAAGGTCTCCGAAAGGCGCTATGACGTCAATTGTTTGTGGCATCGACATGAGGTTTTGTTAAGAATTGTGTGGGTGTGCGAAGCTTCGTCTGAGGAGAGGTTAATGTTGATGGCTGCATCTGAGGGAGGTCTGAGCTGGCCAGACACAGCGTTATGCACAAATATGGTGTGTTGTGCATCCCACATAATGCTCATTATTAGTGACGAGTACTAGTTTGTACAATTTATCATATCGTTGTGATGGGTCGGTCTTTGAACTCTCAGCCCAAATCAATAGGTTTTTTTATCATAATGTTGGAATCTGAGCAGAAACAAGGTTGGGAAGTGCGCGCCCGCATGTGTGTGAATGTGGCTCAAGGGTAGCAGATGGGATGTAGGATTAGTTTGTAACACACCCACCATGAAAGTGGAGTAAACAGACACATGCACGTTTTCTCTCTCTCTCTCTCTCTCTCTCTCTCTCTCTCTCTCTCTCTCTCTCTC
>OOFH01011620.1:3614-17498 GCA_900323355.1 Merlangius merlangus
AGGCGCTGGCTGTGCTGATATACTTTCTGACCACAGTGTTTTACAAGCCGCTACAGATGCGTGTGTGTGTGTGTGTGTGTGTGTGTGTGTGTGTGTGTGTGTGTGTGTGTGTGTGTGTGTGTGTGTGTGTGTGTGTGTGTGTGTGTGTGGTACCCATAAGGCGTCACCCTTAAGACGACACTCTCATGCCTCTTCTGTCCTCATGTGTGGCGGGGCCAGACACCTCAGGGCCCACAGAGGGTAGAGGGGGGAGCTGAGTCAGTCCTGCAGACCCTTTCCCGCTTCGGTTCCCCATGACTGTCTCCCATTCTCCATTACAGTAGACCCTGCTCCAGGCCCCGGAGCAGGAAGTGGTATGACAGCCAGAAAGCGAGGTAATCGCAGAGGCACAACTAGCGTGGAGTAAATCCAACAACCCAGTGGCCTCATCAAGCTTCCAGTTCCTGATGGCTTTCGCGCAAAATGACCATTTGTTGGATCATGTGTTCAGGTGGGTTTTTATGTGTGTGTGTGTTTTGGGGCATTTTTCTTCTGTACTTGGGAAGATGTGTTGGGAAGGATGTGGAAGCACGTCCAGAGAGGTACCGAGTTTCAGCTCAGGCCTGCTGAAAAGCAGGCGGCAATGTATTTTGAGGGGCGAGGATGTGGGCAATCAGAAGGGTCATATTTATAGTCTGTTGGTCTGGCGAGGAGGAAGCCTGCCAATATAAGCACAGCCTCCCAAAAGAGGCCCGGGGACACAAGCCCAAGTCCTCCCTCCAGTTCGATGGCACGGATGAATGCTGTTTCTTCATCGACTCCTACGACTAGTAATGGATAGCACACTCTGAAGAGAAGAAAACCTGGGAAAGTCCACACACAGTTGTTTTTGTCTGATTATTTTATTATTCACGTTAATGAGAGGAAACAAAGACAGAGTAAAGGTCTTTAGGAAACAAATTACCATTCACCAATAGTTTTGTGGTGGTATGTATAACAACATGCAAAAGGATGGTGAAAAGAAGGAATGTGCAAATTGTAATTAATATACAAAAAAATAAGATAAAGATTGCTATGCTGGGATTTAAGTCAAGTTTTTTTTTTTACTATGACTTGATTGAGATGAAACTACAGAGATGTACAAATGAAAAATAAGATATAGTGTCAGAGCAAGCTGGCTGGCTAGTGATTAATTTACACAAATCTATTACAAAAGACCAAAATGTTAGTGGTTCATTATGCATGTTTATTTAGCAATTCTACTTAGGCAACAACTGAATGAGGGTATGTCAGCAAGTTGTTTTAATGAGAAAGTGTTAGATAAGATGCCCTGGCCCTTAAGGAGCAAGGCATTTTCTTGGGTTTCTTTCATGAACCGACAATGGAAGTTTCCTCTTACTTGCTACACAGGTGCCTGTGGTTCTCTTGCGCTTGATAGCAGATCTCCTGTGTTACTCAGTGCCAAAGTGATATCATCGTGTGAAATGGAGGCAATTATCCAACACCTGGTGCACTTCGCTACCTATCTACTCCCTTGGCCTGTGTCGCGTCCCAACAAAGACCTGCTCACTGGGTGGGACCAGAGTTGGGTTTCACCACTTCACTCCGTCGTTTGGAAGATAAATACACTTTAACAGGCGTGATATGTGCCATGAAAATATCACAAGTGGGAAAGATTACGAGATCATTAATCAAATCTGTCCGTCTCCATCTCCTTTTTGGCTTTGTGATTCCGCTGGCTGTATTGTCCCTTGGAAATAGTTTGGATTGAAAACCCGATACGAGAGCTTTTGAGTTTGTTTTTTTAAAGTGCTATTCATTACCTTCCACTTTAAAAAAGCATTTATCCCGAGACAACGCATTGTGGCCTTTCAAAGGAGTACTTAGAAGAACCTGTGGTGTTTTGAGAAAGTGAAACATGCAAAAATAAACTAGAAGATTGTATTAGCTAGTATATTGTATTAGTTTCTCGTATTAGTCAACTTGGGGAATTTCCCTAAATACAAAATACTCTTACAGTATAAGATACATCCCATTTGTCACACATTTTCCAGGATAAAGCTATCACTTTGTACTTGAATGCAAAAGCTTTCTAGTGTGGCAATGCTTCCAAGAATATTTTTTTTCTAGCCCCCACCCTAACCAAAAAGCAGTGATATTTGAGGCAAATCTATATTTATTAAAGCGTCAATTTAGTCTCCAGAGACATGCTTCTATTTAAACAGAGGGTTTAAAATGTCTTGGTCTGTCCATCTCGTTCTGCTGAAAATAACACGCATAGGGCAATTGATCCTTCCAACAGGTGTTTGGGGAATATTTTTTTAAACTATATGCCCTGGTGCGTTTAATATTCTTTAACTTAATCTCCCCAGAATTACAAAATAATCTAAACTTTAGAAAGACTACAGCATTTAAAAAAGACTACATTTTAAACATCTAATTTATACTCTATGCTGTAATAAAACACATATTTGAAGTAGGGACATAATGCATTACTCGGTTAGGAAGTGTAAAACTATTGATCGGTCCATGCATTTGTGTACAATCAGTAATAGGCCCTATTTTAGTCCCAGGAAGGCAAATCATCAAAATCCCTCTTTTGCTCAATGGGACTTTTTCCACAAAGCCGTTACTCACTAATGAAAAACAGCCTTTTCCTTGTGAGGAGAAATAATCAATGGAAGTGTAGGTGCTGGGACCATTTCGCCGATACAAACCCTTACTCCGTATGGAGTTTGCAGACTGCCCGTTTTCTGAACCTGGCAAAAGCTGTTCAGGTCTGATTTAAGGCGTGCCCCTGTCGTAGCACAGGCCAACAAAGTACCCTTGCTTTTATTGGCTGTTTAGTTTACTTTTCGACCGGTGTTGGAAGTCCACTAAAACTTAATAAATAACTTTTAACTGTTTTCTTGCCTTTTTAAAAACAGCCTGTGTCTAGAGAGAGAGGGTGCAGAACTTGATTTGTACATCATGAACACTTTTTTTACCTGCACATGACATCACTTGCGAGCAGTTGCTAACAGCATCTGCAGTGATCTATTAAGTGGCTTTAGCTGAAACACCCGGCCATTAAAGAGCGTGGCGACAGTTGCTGTGCGCAAGGTACGCCGGTTCTACCCCTGCAGAGGGAAAACTGTGAAGAAAAGAATGACAGGAGGAAAAGGAGATGTATAAGAAAAAGAAGAGAGAGAGAGGGGTCAAGTTCCTGTGTGCAAGTTGTTGTGTGAAGTGCCGCCTGGTGCTAGATTGTTGTGTGGATGCTGGTGGACAGGGAGGTGAGTGCCAGGTTAATTACTGCACTGGAAGGGCAGGATACCTTACACAGGCAGGGATGGACGAAGCGCTCAGGTTTCTAGTCGTGCTGCTGTCTCGCCGCAGAAGGCAGAAGGGGTCGAGCTCCCGGGGAGACCCAAGTATATTCCAAGGTCACCCGTCGTCAATCAGTGGGGGGTGGGAGGGGAGGCTTCCAGATGAGAAAAACATGCATTGACACCTGCGGTTCCAAACCTTTTTCGGCCCATGGCCTGATTCTTTTAATTCTTTTTTTCTGCTAGCTGTAGCTTAAAACGGGTTCAAAATGCACCATTACTTTTTCTGCCCAAATTGTCTTATTTTTTTCAAAAGTGCACACATCTGTGCTCACATAAATATGTGTCTTGTGTAACATGATAATAATAATATATATATATATATACAACACTTGCATTCTTAAATGGCTGTTAATTCCTATGTTAAAGCTTCCACTATGCCCTGGGACAACCTGAAATCTTCTCTTTGCTTCCAAAGTTAGATTCTTATGTCGGAAACCGTTAATTTATCAGCCCCCTGGGGCTAAGTCTCCCTGTCTCATTAGACCAATTACAAAAACAAGAAGGCTTGGGTTTACCTATTCGGTATGAGAAGGTTTTCATGTCTAAAGACCACGATGTGGCCACTGCCTCCTCGCCGTTTATTTTCTTGGACCCTGAACGCAGTGAGGTGTTTTTGGAGTTCATTAGGTAAATGGACAGGTGTTTCCCTGCCCTTAGCACTAATGAGCCAACATAAGTGCTTTTAAATTATTAGGCCATTAGAAAGGGGAAATGTACAAAACGCTGAGCACACAAAGACATGTGTGTGTACATGAACCTCTTACTTGAACAATATAGAGTTTCTTCTTTTCTTTCTCTTTTCCTATGTGTGTGTTGAATGTTTTGTGTGTTTTATGAACACTAGTCATTACATTACAGATGAAACACTTAAGAAAAAAAACAATGTTTGGAATATAATTATGTTTCCCCTCGCAAAAGTACTGGCCTAGACTGCATTCATGCAATTAACCCCTTTATTAAACCAGTGATTGATGTGCTTAAAATGAATACAAATGGGCAGGCCTGTGTTCCGCATTAAAGCTTTGGTAGAGTAGAGGGCAGATGTTGAAGAAAAATAAATACATTTGCGGTCAACTTCATTTTTGTTGTTTGCCCTTGGTTAAAGCCCTGATTTTGTTTATGAAGGTTTAGAGCAGAGTTTCATCTACATTAATACAAGAAAGCCTTTCAATGTAAAAAATGGCATTGCTTAAAGGCAAGTGTTGTAAGTTTATCGCAATATTCTAATTGAATAAAATTTCTAATGTTACTGCTCTCTAAATTTACTATATTTTATTATGTGGATTTCCTTTTATTATTAAGTATACAAGTTATTTCACTTGGTGAGGTCTGGGTATTGCTTGAGCTACATAAAAATTATGCTTACATAATCAAATATGTGCTGAGGATAAATACAATAACAAGGTTTAACTTAAGGGTATACTTATGCAAGAAGGAACTTGATCTACAATGTTGTAGATACAGTGTTAATATGATGTCTAAATATGGTTTCAATATGGTAAATATTGCAACATTCTGTTTGATGTCCTTTCACTTTGTTTTGTCCTTGAGGTCAGGCCTAAAGCAAATTCTGTGTCTATGAAGAGTGTGTTGAAGTTTAATGTTGCATTAGTTAGTTGGAACATCTTTGAAAAACTATGACCGAGGAGACAGATGTGAATTTTTATTTATTTATTCAATTGTAAATCTTAAACATAAAGTTAAGATTGTTTATTGCGGCAGGAGTAGGTAAGGTTAAGTTAGCGTTACGATATGGATGAATCAGAATCCATTTTAACAGAAACACAAAAAAATGTATACATGTATTCTAGTATACTACAATTGTTCCACTCTCCGTTAAGCCTATTGAGCTGATAGCGAGCATATAATAAACATTTCAAATGCACCATGGACAGAGAATCTATGGTGGGCACTTTATCGGTGGCATCGCAGTAGCTCAATAATTCACAACAGCCTGGTCCCGAAAAAAAAAGAAGAGAAACTGTGTCAGGCCCTGGGAAGAAACACCCGATCGGAGGTGTAACAAGGGTAAGTGCGAATATGACAAAAGCCTTCTCACCTGACACCATTGCCAACAAACGGCCATCTGTCATCTTTGTAAGTGGGCTCTGATATGTTGCACTTAAGAGTCGCGGTGAATTTTTAATGCTCCACAACCAATTAAGTTGGGCCAATTGTCTTTTGAATTATTGAGTCAAAAATGTAAAAAACCTATATCACTTATTCATAGAGTGGACGTCGGTAGTGTTTCATACTTTGTGGGTGGGTGTTCCTCGAGAAGGGGGGGGGACGGTACGTAAAGTGTAACCTTTGCTTGTTTATTAATTCATCTGTATTGATGAACCAATGTCTCTTTCATCGGTTTAGCGGTTGGTGTGGAGTCGGATCCTTACAAGCATGGCCAACTCGTTGAGTTAGTGACGTTTCTGGCCTGGGACAATAGGGACACTCGGTGCCTTCCATAACAGATAATCCCCTGGACGCAAAAGTCACCTGTCTCAGGTGTATCGACAGAGAATGTCAGCTGAAACATAATCGCTGTGATGTACCTCGTGAAAAAAAATGTTTCTTTATCTTTTGTTCTTCTTGACAGGACTCAACACTTCCTGCAGCCTTCTTGACAGCTAACGAATATTTTTTCCTACCTCTGTGTTCTGCTGTGTGGAAATTAAATCATGCAACTGGGGATTTGATGACCCGTAATATTAGTTTTAACCAGAGTCATTAATATCCATAGTATCTTGTGACTAATCCCAGCTCTGGCACAAAGAAGGGACAGGACATGGGTATTCTGTGTCCATCAGCTCATATTAAACATCCTTCCTCTCTTCAAAGAGATAGACACTTTCAACCACACTTTCGTGGGAGGACAGTCAGCATTGTTGAACCATAGTTATTTAAATTTAAGATCAAAAAGTTGATCTTATACATATAGACCTAACAGACTTTGTTCAGGGCTATAACGGGTAACTTCATCTGATTTTATTGATTCAACTTGATCTTTTCAGTTCTCAAAGTGTGGACATAATGACATCTTCCATCACATTACGATAGGTAAACATAATTCCCCTCCATGCTCTCATAGCTGCACCAATGTTCCCAGCCAGAGAGAAGCACCACTGTAGAGTGTAGTGTCCTGCGTGTCTGACAGTGTCTGATTATATCCACCGGCAGCAGCCTATCACCTGTGAAAAAGGGCTGGCCCACTTGAGGCCTTTCCAGTGCTGTGTCGATGAACGACAGGTAGGTGAATATTTGATGAGGGACTTCTGGCAATCCAGAGATTGGTCCCTAAGTGTCTGATGTGGAGAACGCGCGCACATACACACACACACACACACACACACACACACACACACACACACACACACACACGCAAAAACCTTGTCAGGCAATGCTATTCATAGACTTAAAGGATCCGGTTCAACAGTCTGTCTCTGAGAGTTTGACTCGAGGATGAAACAATGGAGTCAGGGTAAACAAAAGGTGTGCAGACCTTTTCATCTCCATCATCAGGTGAGGTGGCTTCCAGATGGGTTTAAACAAACAAAAGCCAGCCCACAATTCAGATTAATAATACAGTGTTTAACTAAAGTAACGTGCCTTATTATTAACAAGTTGCTATTTTGGAGTAGGAAAGTGATGTTGGCTCCCTGTCGTCAGTAACTGCTTTGCCATTCTGAAAAGATGAATCACTGAGCTATTTTGTATGTTTAAGCAGTTCAGCCGTTGATAGCTACTCTTACAAATAAGATGATGGACCTTTCCAGATCGTCTGTCTTCCACTTCCACTTGAAAAGAAAGCAGGAAAAACATTTGACTCGCAGTGAGGGATAACGGCGAAGTAACGCCAACACAATTAACAACCTCTGAGTCATGCCAATATGGGTTTGGGCATGCAGTAATTTAATGTGTGGTATGTTCTACTACAAAGAGCCGCTCATGAGGCATTTCCTGGAGCATTCAGAAGAAACAACCTGCTAATTAAAGTGTATTGTTCTAAGTGGAGTGTCTCTAAGCGGTACTCCCCTTCATTTTGAAACCATTATATTTTGCAGGGCTCTGTGACGAGAGTGAAGCGGGATCGGCTTGTGTGTCCTGGAGTTAGGAAACTGATGTCAGCTCCTTGATGTTTGGGTTCTAAGTTTGCCTGATATTCAGCGTTTTAATGGTCCTACCAAACCTACCAAAGAGTTTTTTTTAATGCGCTTTTGAGCTCTTTGTTTTTCAACGGCGCCATGTGTATACAGTTGTTCCACCCTCACTGTCTAGATGCTATTTGCACAGGTGCACACTTTAATGATGTTATAAAAACGGTACTTGAGCATAGGTCAGGTATGATTATCCCCTGTTTGCCTGGCCACATTAAACAATACAGCTATCAAAACAACTATTTCTTTGAGCTGTTTCTTTTTAAACCTAGACTCATTGGCCCCCAAAGTACACCTTATAGACAAACACGATTGATTTATCGAAATGCTTCATAATGTTCTATCACCTAAGGGAGGCCAGGGAGTAAACCTGCCCTTACAGCAGCAGGAACTCGTCTGCATGAAGCCAAAAGGCTGTAGCATGAGATCAGAGGTGAGTTTAAGAGGCCGTTTTGGAGCATGCAGCTCCCTTTGGCCTGACAGTAGAGCACAAGACACTGTCCCCTCAGGGGGCGACGCTGCGTTGTTCAACTAAAACCTTGTTGCTAAGGATTAAAGTTGAATAAACACAAACCAACGTGCCAGCCTATGTTCTGATCCATGCAGCATTCGTCTTTGTCCAGACCGGCTTGCAAATTGTCAACAAGTATTTTTCGTTAACAGAGGGACAATATTGATTATGGCTACCGCCGTGCAAGTGCAGGGTTAATACGCGGCGTTGGCTATTGGGCTTGCCCTGGGATGGAGATGGAGTATTTTGTATCACGTATCCTGCAGGTGTCCCTCCCTGGCTCACCGTGAAGCTGTGGGATTTAGCAAAGAGCTTAGAGGTGAGCTTTCTTTATGGCATCGTTGGCCGCATTCCCATGTGAATCAACAACGGCCAGACCGCCTCTCTCCTTTTCATGACTGTCAGGCCATCAGTGAGGGATCTTTTTTGTGTGCTGGCATGTTGGAGAGAAACATTGAAACTGATCCTCTTCTGTTTCCCCCAACGATTTCTTCTTCTGGTGTCTTAATCCAAAGACTGTCCCTAACCAGGCCCATCTGGCGTACAGTCTACACACACATGCTCCGCGTACAGGCACGCACACACAGCCACACAAATTCTTCTTGTGCATTAACTGACGATTTGCTACTCTGATTTCCGTATGCCATTTAATTAGCCTCCATAACATGTACTGTTAATTATTACAATAACTACAGGACCACAGGCTCAAGTCAGTGGATTAACATAACAAGCAGATGACCTTTATAGAGCACATCGGATTGCAAAATATTGTGATGAAGATATTGAGCGGTGCGAATAATGACTGGATTTTTTTACGAACATTGCATTCAGCATGTATGGAGGAATACTCACTTGGGATGCAGGTTTCGGGGCAGTTTTCACATTTCAACACAACCTCGACAAAGGGCTGGCCCTTCACCTAGCATATTCTTGGCCTACTCAATTGGCATTGATCGTATCATATCATTTTCACAAGAGCTTTTCTAACAAGGCCTGCAACTGATACCGATCACCGGTGACATGAGAACCAATGAATGGTCATATGCAAACCACATGCACAGCGATGCATAAATCTGTATTTTGTCCTCAGAGAAAAGTGTTATAATCGTTCCCTAGTAAAGTCTTCCACCTCTTCACAGGAGCCACGGGAGTGGAGACGGTTGCCTCTTCCTCCACGGCGCCGGAGCAACACCACCCGGACAACACAAACATGGGCCCGCGTATCACGCCTCCAGCCGCTGACACATCTGCTGGGCGGCGTGTTTATTTAAACCTTTCTGCCGGGGCCCGCTGGGGCCACACGGAGCCTCGTCGGGGGCCTCCCAAGCTTGTTTGAGAATCCATTCACACCTGGGCATTAAATTACTGACACTAATGTTACTAGTAATGTTTGGACCGGCTCCCACACATCTGAACCTGCAGAGACCGACTGGGAGTTTGGGGAATCGCTCAAAGGCTGGGGAAGCGGGAGAATCGGCTGTGAAGGACTGATTCAGACATTCTGGTGGAATGTGCACCAAATTGACAACCTGTTATTTCTGGTCCTCTTGTGATGCCAATGTCTCCTGGATATTTGAGGCATCTCAATGTGGAGTTGTGACGGCATTTTGTTGGTAAAGAGGACTAGAGCCTGAGATCAGAGGCATGTTGAAGAGGTTTTAAGCATTCCAGTCAGAGTGTCCCTGTGGACTGACAGTACAGCAGTGGACACTGTCCCCTCAGGGGTGGGGCCGAGGGAAGGCTGGGTGGGACGACACATTGTTCAACTGTTAACTGGTTGCTAAGGACTCCTCTGTGGCTTTTGAACTTGAGAGGTTTGCAGGCATGAACACCTGTGCAGGTGCCCCCACCTCACCCCCAGCCCTCTCGCCTGGATACCTTTCACCTTGACTCCCTCTGAAGCACTCAGCGACAGGCCCAGAAGAAAAGAGCCGAGCGTCAAGACATGCAAGTATCCGAGACGTCTCCCGGGCTGTCAGCCCTGGGGTCAGGGGTCGGAGGTCAGCGAGTAGGGGGGTATGTCAGGTGTTAAGTGGAGCAGACAGGCCTATCGAGGGCTTGTTAACTGCTTACCTGGTGACCCTCTGACTTGCAGCCAGGTGGGAGCACAAAGCCAGGGAGCTTTACTCTGGATTCATGCAAACACTGCGCAGAGGAAGAGCAGGGATGAACCATTGCTGGAAGGGTGAAGGTGCTGTTGTTTTGGCTGTCTCGGGATAGGCCCCAAAGGGGGATTTAGTTTGGCAAAGAGGAGAAACAAGGAAATGGAGCGAATGGTGATCAGACACTAAAGGATCAACCTAATTCAGCATAAAGCCACCCTGCTGTTGATCCTAATACAATACAGGACGATAAAATGAAAAGAAAAAGGAGGCTCATAGGTGCAGATCCCAGAGAGGGCGTGTCCCCTCCACCTTCTGAAAAACATGGAGTTGTCCCTCACCAATATAAATTATTTCTAAATATATGTAATGGAAAATATGTATTTAGGTAGAAGCCCATTCTAATTAAAAAAATCACACATGAACACTTTTAAATGGTTTTGTTTAAAAAACATTTAAAATGTATCCTGCAGTGTTCTGAACCGTTTGTCACCGATATCTCTGCGCCTATTTTCAAAGAATGAATGCTGCTGCATTTGTGAATGTGTGGCTCTGTAAAATATGTAAATATAAAGCCTAGTGATAGCCTAAAGGTGAATCATTCGTATATATTTGAAGTTTCTAATAATTGTTGATCTGTTAAAGCAGATCATTTCATATAGGCTACATTGTTGATATTATTGATGTCCCCTACAGAAATTACTAAAATATGCAATTTTGTGGTCCCCCTTAAATTATGCTGAGATCGGCGCCCTTGAGTGGGCTACAAAATCGAATGATTACCAGTTTCCTATGTTGGCATGATGATATATGGTAGTAAATCATATGCTATACAAAATCCAAACCTTTTAATGAAATAAAAACATGTAAAGTTAGTTAACATTTGTTTTTAATTAACGCAATAAAGGGTGACTATTAATATATTTCACCCACGAGGCATTCACTCTCCAGTTTCATAATCCCTTAACACAATATAGCCTACCTCGAGCCGGGCCAGTTGAAATCACAAAGGATTACATTTAAAGGTTAAACGAGGCATCATTGTCCCGATCCACGGCATCGATGACATGCGATCGTCAGGGTAAACAATCTGATGGCCCATCCAATTTAATTAACGCTGCTTGCCACGGGCCGATAGTGATAGCGCCATTCCCTTTATTGCGACGCAGAGAAGCACGGTGCGGCTGATGGAAAGGATTATTTGCGTAGTAATGTGTGTGTTTCCCTAAGCCCGGCGACAAGGCCAGACAACGCTAATGAACCTCCGGAGTGATGGAGGGACGGGCTCCTCTTCAGTGGGGCGAAGGTGCGACCCGTTGGGTGAGGTATTGAATGAAGGTGGCAGCTCTCCGTTAAGCTGTCCTATCATTTATGGATGAGCCATCACAATATCTATTGTCCCGCAGGAGCAGCCTGGAAATGAGAAGGCAGCACTTGAGTGTCCCAAGTGAGAAGATGGCACTTGGAGGCCAACTCCGTGGCGTCGCATGGCCGCCTGGCCGTGAAACTCCTCACGCCCCGAGGGAAGTATGCACGGAAAGGGAAGGAATATCCTCATTGTGGGAGGATATTTCTGTAACTCACTGACGTTATAGGCTGTAACATCAGTGAGCCACTGAATGTTGACCAGATAGAACTACGAATTTGTAAAAAATATATTTTACGTACTTCGGCCCTGTTTATGGGATGTGTTCACGGTCAAGGTCATTATAAGGCCTTACCGTATTTTTGCACAAATTGACAAAATAAACATTTGGAACGAAGGCACATGGGTGGCGCAACCTCTGCGTGCGTGTGCGGGTGGGCGTGTTTAGTTCTACCATCTTTTCTCAATCGAATTGACTTTTACATTTCCTTAAAACTGCATGATTATTGTTATTTCCTATGGTGCCAGTTGTTATTTAGCCAGAAAGTAATAGAAATTCGAAAACAACTGGAAGGCCTAGCTAGCCGTGACCATTTTAATTTTGGGAAAATAGATAGCGCCAGTGAAAATATGGTGGACATCGAAGCGTGTTTCATTGAGACATTTAACGAGTTAAGCGATACGATGAATGAAACATACGGGAGCCTATTCAAATAGTATTCGGTTACGGGGCATCTTTTAGTGAAGATTAAACCTAGCCTATATAAAGACGCCTATATCACGATCCAGCCTATCCCGGACGTGTTGATGTGGAGCCAGCCGCAGGTGTGTGCTAAACCATCATATGGTTCAGATTGTATTGCCTGCTCCCCCTCTCTCACTAAACGTTACAAAGCGTCTGATCTACGCTCGGCAGCCTGGGCTAAGTGAGCGGCCATTGTTTGTGTGATTGTGGCCCAGCTCTTTAAGTTCTTCCAACCAGGAAATGTTTAAACGGGGCTAATTAGCCCGTATTCCCTGCAGTGCGTGGCTCTGGCAGGCCCTGCCTGTGGTTTTCGCTGTGGTCTGACAGGAGTCGTGCCCTCCGGGGTCCTTTGTATCAATTATGGGGCCTTTCACAGTCAACCCATTCTGGTAACATTACACAAGCGCAATCCAAGCTTTGCCCTTTAGTGCTTTACATCTCCTGTTGGCCCTTGAAATCAGACTGAATCAGTATGTGTGTCTAAATAATGAGTGAATGACTTGAATTAGGATTTTCCAAGCTCTGTGGACCGAATGAGAACAATTATTTCCTTGATAATCAAAGACGTTCGTAGGCCTACTGCGTCGAGAGGCACCAGTACCTTACGAGGGAGGCCTTTTAGCCAGAAAGTATAATATGTGCTCCTCCTGCAGACCCAGTGATGGTACCGTTGGTCATATTGAAACGATTCCCCAATAACGCATGCACATTTGTTAAAGCTTCGTTTTCTTCACTGTCATTACAGCGCCCCCTGGCTGTAGGCCACCAATCCTGTTAGGATGCATCCATCCAAGGAGTCAGAGCTTCGACTCCACTCCAATTCAAAGGTGAAGCATGCAGCTACCGTGAGTACATTGATACTAGAAGGACCTAGTAAACAGGCCTCAATTGAGATGGTAAACGTGTGTGATGACCAACCATATCTTTGGAATATGTGTGTTTCAGGTGTGTTTCTCACACCTGAGGATGACACTTCTTAAAACTGAATTTGCATTATGGTTTATTTAAATACGGTTGATTTTAACAATAATGTACATTAAGCCTGAAAAACCTATGCTCCAGCTACCAATTTATTTTGTTAAATGTGGAAAATGTACAAATTTCTCAATTTAGTATTTAAATCGAAGAATATGAATTTTATTGTAATCTCGGAGAGGTGTGTAGCAGCTTTGCACTTGTTGTTTCTTTTTTTCAAGTTTGTCCGTGTGTAAAAAAAAAAGAGGTCCAAGCTCAATTATGTAAAATGCAAGATAAACACAAAACGCAGACATGTGTCACCCTATTTACCAATTTTCATTAATAGCAGTCTCCATTTGAGGGAGAGGCTTAAGAAGAAAAACACTCCTGCAACCGCGCAGCGGTGACGGAATTACGCTGTCACTGGAGCGTCCGCCTAAACCCTGCACGCTCGCTGCCGCTATTTGGGGTTCAGAGTACCACGTAACATTCAATTACAATTTAACAGACAGGCCTCTATTAGGCGGTGTGCGTTTCATGGTGGAAGGCAGAGGTCGCGACCCCTTCCCCTGTATTCTCCCGACAGGTGCTTGTTAGACGTGACTCTGAAACAGTACAACTAAACATGAAGATTATGTCCCGTACTCATACACACCTGTGTCCACGCCGGCTCTCACTTGACCTGGTGTGGTGACGTACACA
>OOFH01011641.1:3462-16742 GCA_900323355.1 Merlangius merlangus
TGTGTGCGCAGCCACATCCTTGTGCAACACGTCTGACTCGTCAGAATCCAAACAGTGATTCAGCTCAGTCATGTCCTGCCAGCTACCTTAAGGGACCTGTGAACAATAGAGTTGTTGCTAATCATGCAGAACTCAACTTCCACCCGTGAGTTCTACAGAAGGCTTGGCCAGCTGTGGTGGCTTATTGTGAAAGAAAGAATAGAACCTCCACATCCACTCCCACCTATGCATATCCTAAATGGTCCTTAATGACGTATCTTAAATCCACCGCAGCTTCCTTTGGACAACTATAAAGCATCTCCTCAATAGCGATAGTTGTTGTATTTTCTCGATGGATGGTTGCTGGCTAGTGATCGAGTCTGACACCTCTTTGTGACGCCTAAACCGAACATCTGGTCCATCAGATGCTGAGGCAAACCCCGCCACCACCCGAGACATTAATTCATGCGCCAATCAATTTATCCGACATTGAACAATTCCAAGTGACGAGTGTAAAATGAGCGGATGTCAAGGCTCAGGTCTTGAGGTGTGCCAGGTTTGCTAACAAGTCAGGGCTGCATTTACATACTTACACAAGCCTGCTGTTCACTGACTCACCGACAGATACTGTGTCACAGACGCATGAAAAAATGGTTGCGTGTGTAACACATGCCAGGAGAGAGAAACTAGAGCAAGCGCGAGGGACATACAGACGGATGAACAGCTGTGAGGAGAGGAATTCCAGAGACAGCAAGAGGGTGTTTGAGAGAGAGACAGAGAGAGAGACAGAGACAGAGACAGAGACAGAGAGATATGTCTCTCATAGGCAGCAGGCTCCAGTAAATCAGCGGGGGCCTTGTGCTGTGCCCCATTGTTGTAGTGCTACTCACCAGCAGTGTCAGAATGATTGATACAGGCTAGTCAAATCTCTGGGCTACTCTACCCCCTCACACCCCATCCCTCTGCATGTGCCCCTACACTGGCCCAGTTGACCCACTTAACACATACAGCGCAAGTCCTGTACCATGACCTATTTAAATCTGGCCCTTGACCCCCGCCACATAGCACACACATAAATGCCCAACAACACTAGCATGGCTAGCTTAGGGAAGGGGGACAGCGGGCATAATTGGCCCAGGCCAGCATGCACGGCACTTGAGGAAGCGTAACACATCTCAACCTCACTTGAACCTGGTTGTGGAAGCAGGCGAAGTCCAGAAGAACGATGAAAGAAACGGTGCCACAAGATAATGCTTATCTTGTCCAGCAGTGTCCTCTCTGATCAAGCATCTGAGTGATTGGTGAATGGACCTGCCTATGTAAAGAGTAACTTGTATGCAAATTGAATGTAGTAAGATGGCAAATGAGTGTGACATGCTACATAAATGTGCATGAGCAAATCATTTCAGGATGAGGGGGTTCAAGAAACAACAGGATGGTTTGGGTCTTTGTCCTTAAAAGAAAGCCGTTTTTGAAGCGAGAAACACAACTTCTTCAAAAACATATCTAAACTCATGATATTCAACGCACCACAGTCAAAGTGCATGAGGGCACAATTATAAACTTTCAAAGGGAATGGGGAAGCGGACTGCATTTGGGTGAACCCGGAGTGTATATGGTCCTCTTGCGCGCTGTCGCTTTCCATTTCACACAAACTCTCTGGCCAGGGAACACGGAGAGATGGAACAAAACTGTCCCTTAAGCAGAGAGCAGACGCACAAAGGGGGGGCCAAGAGGAAGAGACCTGCTGTGCTTATTTGTATTCCCTCCAGCTGATCCTCATAGAGATACGCTCACACTCAAATAGGCGAGAGAGAGAGAGAGAGAGAGAGAGAGAGAGAGAGAGAGAGAGAGAGAGAGAGAGATTCATACAAAGAGACAAACCACCCGACCAGGTTATATCAGAGAACCGACACAACCGGATTTTCCTCTCCCTCTTTAACTTTACATCTGGCACACGCATTCTGCTCTCATTAAATTAAGCAGGTGACATTTGTCCACAAATCCAATAAGTACACAATTTGTCAGAGGTGAAAATAAGACGGTCACATCAAGGCAAACATTAGCAAAGCCTTTAGAGAGAGCAAGCAACATTTGGAACAGGAGTGCCTTCAGTCTCGCTGAGTTACTCCCGACTGAGGCTGTCGAGCGAGCCTCCAATGATAATTAGTAACATTAGACAATTTCCGCAGTCTTTTTGGTAATCCGTAAGAGAGGCCCGCAGACACACAAAAAAGCAACAAATGTGCATCTTTTGTTTGGCTGTCAAATTCCCTTTAAGATAAATCCAAGCACTTCAGGGAAGCAAGTTGCGTTAAGAGTGTTTTCACATTACCTCATACTTACAAGCTTGTCCAAGTACCAATCAATAGGCCATTAACACCAACAATGACAGCCTCCTTCCCGGGACTGGGCCCGCATTGATTGGAATTAAATTAAGATAAATATGCAGCCGTCTTCAATGTTTAATGGTTCAAAGTAAGATGTTGTGAACACGACTATCACAGAAAAGCTCAACAGACAAATGTCTCAGAAATTGTCCAATAGGTCTGAGAGATAACTCCTAGACTTTTGAGAATAGTTCTTAACTTGTAGTACATTTATTTAACAACATAACTATCATAACATCCTTCCAAAAGTTAAGGTTGTGTGAAAAGTACTGGCTGACAATACAAATAGTATTGAAAATCTTAAATGTGTTGATCAGTTTGGATTGTTGGGCTATTGATTTTTTTCTCATACAGTGATCAATAATATAAACGAATGTTACGTATGATCATCGAGGATTATCATGATAGGAATTTACACTACACCCAGCGAAAAACAGGTTCAACAAAGACAGTTGAAAAATCAAAATAATTGTGATTTTATTAGTCATTTCTAAATCATGAGCTAGCACTACCCGATCATAGAAACTCATAAACATATTAGCTAGCTTAATACATTAATGAGATAATTGTTGGTTTAAGCTATACAAGGACCCAGGGAGTTCAAGGTACAAACTGGACAATAAGCCATTCAAAGTACAGTCGGATCATTGTTAGACCTCTCACTCACTGTCTATACTGTACATCTGACAGTGGGGTGGGGGGAATGCGGTTTATGCAATCTGAAAACGGAAAGCATATTCAGAGATCATTCAAGACTATCGTTCCCTCTGGTGAATGGTACCAGAATGTCTAATGAACCGCACAGCGATGCTTTCTGGCACCTGAATTAGGCTAAATACTGCAGTGCATTCATTGGTTACAGTGGTGAAGGTGGGATAGGGACAACTTGGGACACCGGCTTGCCTACCGTAGAACAACGCATCAGCCAAAAGGTCAGGATAAGGCAAGATACATAGTAGACGGTCAGATTCTGATGGAACACAAGACAAACCGGACCAATTTGCACATCATTCCTGCCTGACTGGCTAGATAATGGCTCATGTTATTACCAACTCTGCTGCGGACGCCGGCTGCTACGCGATACGTTACCGCATATCGGGCGGCGGAGGACTCGCCATTGGCAGAATATTTCACTAATTTGGGGTACTTCCTAAATTTTAAAGTATAAACCTGTATATCATGCCGGTCGGACGTAACGTCTTATTTAACAAGTCTTACCAGATCCCGTTAAAAACAGTGAATGGTCGTCATGACAGAGAAAAGCCCAACAGTAGACTAGTGTGTGATCCACGGACACCCTCACGTAATATGTAATGAGGTTTATTACACTACAACAACTTTACGGTACGCGATGTTATGATCTGGTTTCATGACGGCGAACGATATGTTACACGCTCATCACAGGCACAACATATGGAATATATTGAACGACATGGGTTAAGACGATAAGAAAGGCTCAAGTCATCCAAATTAAGGTGGAGCTATTGCGATAAGTAGACGCTGCAGCTGTTGGGTTAACACGGGGAATGGGGCAACACCATCGCATGCTACTGTACTCGGTACTGTACTGGGCATGCAGTGAAGCACTACTACAAAATAAAGGTGCACTCACCGTCTGCCCGCTGAGGTATTTCTCTTCCTCAGCCAAACTTCGCACAGATACGTTGGCGCTGGGCATTGTCCCGGCTTGGATCCACATTCAAGAGAATTTGAAGGAAATACTCAATGTATCGACGGTCTTGAACTCATGTCGACCTCTCTCATAATGTCCACTGTGCCCAACATTCAACACAAAAAACAATGAAAAGCAAACTCCGCCCTCATGGCTCTGCCGAGTCGATGGGGCGAGGGGAGGGCGGAGTTAACTCTTTCACTCTCCCTCCCGTCCCGTAAATAAAGCCATATGTGGAGCATTTTTGCAGTCTCTGATGTAGGCCTGTGGTCAAATATTATTGAATACATTTATTACTACTCCTGAGCAGCTCTACCTTTAATTTGCAAGGTATTCAAATCCATAATTATAATGTAAATACTTTAATATAAACTACAAATCCTACTTCATATAAACCTGCTTTACTATGGAATCATACTGCATTTATCCTGTTTTTCTGAACTAACGACATCATCTCTGAGATTCCTAAAAAAGTTATCAGGATAAAAAAAAAAAAAGAGAAAGAGAAGCCTTATTCACTTGAGAGCTCGAGTTCAGAGAATAAAACAAGTACTGCCTGTTCAGTTGAATCCAGTCTTATTTTGGTTGGAGACCAAAACATGGAGACATTGGGAGGCACTGTATGGTATTATTAGTTTGTCAACTTCGCAGGCCTTTAAGGACTTTTCAGTCGTTCAGCCGGAAAGCCCATTCTGACATAATCTGGCATGTAGCGTGTAACTCAACAGGCAGTGCCCTGTATTGAACCTGTAATCATATAGCACAGCTGGAGGTCCAGGCTGATAAGCAGCAGAAACCTGATAATTATTAATTAAGAAAAACACATATAATGCACATGTTTTAGGGGATATTTCCTTGACGTTAATGCCAGGGACCATGGCAGTTAAGAGCTCCACAAGTCACACAACCAGTTTCGAATTAAAAAAAAAATTGTTATCAATTTTTTTTTGAAATTCATAATTTTGGAAATATAAACAAATGCCCACATCCACCAATTGGTTGGGGAAGACATACATTTCCAAAATTGTTGGGTTCACCAATCGTAAATAGAAACAATTACATAAAATTTAAACAGTAATAATACAGCTAGATTTGGCATGCGTTCAATACATACTGTTCTGCAAGCTTTTTATCATTGTCCCTTGACAGCTATATTATATTCAACCAAAAAGATTTTCTGGCTTCCACAGTTGCTGGTCGAGCCTTAAGTTGTGCAGTTATATGTTCAAGGTTGACAAGGCTGTGGATCCAGAATGATTTCATGCATGGCTAATGGCTTGTGGTAGAGGTTTGAGAGATAGACAAAATAAGTGTTCAAAGTGTCTCGTTCCACGTTGCAGTGGAAATGGGGAAGAGATTATGTCACCCGTTGGGACACTTGCAAAGGTAGACTGATATTGTGCCTTGATCATTGAAAGAACAATTATACCCAAATCCAAAACATTGTAATACTGCCCACGTATTTTGCCACTCCACTCTATCTAAAGCTTTTTCTGTATCAAGTGAAAAAACTATATAAGGATTTGGGCGAGTGGCTGCAACATTTATTATATTCAGCAGCCGTCGCATGTTATCAGAAGCAAGGCATCCCTTGATAAAGCCTGTGTGGTCTTCATTGATTAGAGTATGAATAGCACATAGGGCAAGAGCTTTGGCGTACATGTCGCACCTGATTAAGGACATTGGCTTGAAACTGGAGCATTCAAGGTGTCCTTTACTTTTTTCAATAGAAAAATGATCAGTGCGGTTTTTGATCTCTGTGAAATGTCCCAGTCTTAATTGCAAAATTCAGAGCTCAGCAAAAGTGTACTCAAAGAGTCCCAAAGTCCTAAATATAGCTAAAGGGGAAGGCCGTCTAAGCCTGGCGATTTGCCTTTGTCTAGCTATTTTAGAGCTCTGTGCAGCTCACAAAGTTCTAGTTCGACATCCAAACAATCTTGGTCTGTCTTTTAGCTAAAGGGTAATTCTCATTTATCCAAATAATTTGAGATAATCATTGAACTCAATCTCAGATTTGTAAAAATTTGCAAAAACGTTTTCAAAGTGTCACTGATGGTCTGAAGAGTTGTACTATTGTCATTAGCTGTTTATTGCTGTGATATGTACCTTAGTCACACAATCTTTACTCATTGGTGCCAGCAGATGATAAGGGCGCTCTGATTCAAAGTAGTACTTCTCTCTGGTTACATGCAGGATCAATTCTCCCTTTGATGAGGTTTTTTGTGTTGTATTGTTCTTTCAGAGATGAAAGCCGGGCAGCCTTATGATCCGAGGAGTCATGCTTTTGTACATTTTGTAGTGATTCGGGTTTTACTTCTACATTTTTGATGTGGTAAGCCTTTGTTTTAGCTAGGCTTGAAGAAAATGAAACACAAAAACCCAGGATGAAACATTTTGCTGTCTCCCATAGCAATAAGTTAAGGCATCCACTTGCATTAATATCTTGGAAATCTAG
This sequence comes from Merlangius merlangus, assembly GCA_900323355.1. Taxonomy (NCBI): domain Eukaryota; kingdom Metazoa; phylum Chordata; class Actinopteri; order Gadiformes; family Gadidae; genus Merlangius; species Merlangius merlangus. The sequence continues at coordinate 9,959 of OOFH01011641.1, forward strand.
TAGCTGGTGATTGAACAAGCTAAGGAATTCTTAATTAGTTAATAGGGATGTCATCAGCCGCCTTCTGGGGGCTCTTGACTTCGAATTGGGAATTTCAATGTTGCATAATAATGCTAAGTGATCAGATAATAGAATAGGCCATAAAGTAATGGATCAATTCCCTGGAAATAAGCCTTGGCTAGCAAAAATTGAATATCTTGGAAAAACGAGTAAAACGTTCAATCTCTACTGGTGGCATTCTCTACACGACAAATTACTTGATTATTTGATAAGCGTACTCAAGAAGTTGGAAGAAAGACTAGTCGTTGCATCTGGATTCGATTTATCCAGCCCACCCAAAGGACTGTAGCAAATATTTATCCATCCATCATACATCGAGATGGACACTACCACTTGTGAACACCGGAAAAGACCAATTTTATAAGGGCTTGAAATAGCTTATCACACCTGGTGTGCATGCATATCACCCCTTTTCAGTCCACTATAGTGCCTGTCTTGTGCCGCCACCTGGATTTAGTCTACTTGAAATGGTCATCTCTTTTACTGCTTCATTTGTCCTTCGTATGTCTCTCCTTATATTACATAGTGCAGGAGCCAGAAACCTTAAGGAACAAAAGTGATCCACCCTTCCAGGGAAGGGTATGAGAAGAGCGAAAAGTGAAGTTAGTTAATCGACAGACATTTAGGCAAGGCAAAATAAACACTAGTCGAGCAGTAGTGTGACAGCACCCTTTCAAAAAAAACAAGGCTGTTTTAATTTGCCAGCACACACAGTTAGACAAGAGAAATGTCAAACCCATGGCGACAAAGTCAAGTTGCGTGTGCGGGACATTAATCTACAGTCCCAAAATGAACTTATGTTGAAATAACGCCCAAGAAAAAATAGGTTCACCTTAGGGCATTGTGTATTTAGTTATAAGTTGGATCAGCACATCCTGGCGGATCCTCAGCTATTTCTAGTCACAACACAATACTTTAAATAATGCTTCACAATATTAATAGAGCTCCTCTACCTCAGCCGACATATTGACTCTCATTTGTTAAATAAGTCATTATTTATTCATTTTGACTGAATAAATCCTGTTCAACGACAGCCCTATTAACGCAGGGACTGTTTTCTCTAAATTCATTTTGATCAGAAGTGATGGCCACGGTAACAGACAGTGAGTGATGATCCCTTTACAGTCTGGGGGGTAATTTGTACCCCAGTCAGGTCCTCCACAACAGCTCCGCATATCAGTTGCCTTCCACCAAAGATGCCTCGTCTGGTTACCGGCCTGGTCTGGTAACATCCTGCACAATTAGCCAATATTTGTAATAAAAAAAAAATCCTATTTACAAACCGGACGTTATTGAGCTATGTATAAACTATAATGGTAACAGCAACATTAACAAAAATAGGTCACCACACATACAGACCCCAAACCTGAATGACCTCAAATCCCAGCTTTGGCAACACAGCAAAGGATTAAAATCAGAAAGAAAATCTCCTTTACAATAACCTAAAAAGAACCTCCGGGCCTTTGGTGTTTCAGATAAGCTTGTGACGATGTGTGACGTTATCCTTTCGTCCTTGGCATTACAATGTTGAGCCTGGTTCATATCTTCCTCTACATCTCCTACCTCCCTGCCGAGAACACATTGAGAAGGTCCTCATAAATACTACTAGAATAAGGGCTGGGCACGGTAGTTATCCATGAGAAACACCTCACCTGAACTGGACTTCACTCTTGTTCCCTCATCATACAGTTTTGTCACTACTCCCTGTCTCACCTGTGACTGTGGCCATCACTTCTGATCAAAATTAAGACATAAACATTCACCTTAAAACAAGACATGACAACTGTGCTTGGCATTTCAGTTTTAGAGCAGCATTTTATCCAATAACTATATGACTGCTTGAATGGCCATCAATGTAATATGTTTTTACGCTAATAAGCACACTGAAAACCTTTTATTTCTCAAGCCTAGTAGAGACTTCTGAATTAAAAGTGTCACCACATTTTGAGATCTGTTTGGAAGCAGTGACAATGTGATCCTCTACATTTATCCATTTCAAGTCAGGATAGTTCTATGGTCTATACTGCTGCCGCATGCTCCATCAGTTTAGCTGTTGATACTTTCTGCTTAGAAAATGGTGTATAAAACAAATTCCTTGCTTTTTTAACTATTAGCATTTTTCACAGCTCATATTTAGAATATGTTAAAACTACCAACTGTAGAAATGGCAAATGTTTCTCAGCCTTTTCAAATTTGCAAACAGTTGCAAATTTGAAGTAGAACAGTGTATTATGCAAAGGAAAGCTTGTCTTGAGGTACAGAGCAAGTATCGAACACGTTTTCTGAGTGTGCTGCCAGATGCCCTCCCTGACTCAACTTCCAAATACCAATTGTGCACTTTCAGTTGCCTTCATCGTGCAGACATTTTATCGTTAATCTAATATCGTCATATTGCACACCCCTAACTGTACTCCATGCATACACAGCCATAGAGGTTTACAAACTGCATAACTTCCAGTCTCTGCAGCAAACATCAGAACTTCCCACTGGAAAGCCAATAAGAACCAAGCCATCATTAAGAAAATAACCAGCACCTCACCTTGAGTCGAATGGTTGAAGATCTTGTAGTCCTTCAATCATCTGATAGGTGATCTGATGTTTGTGGCTGTTGTTTTTTGCACAATTCATTTCATTGTGACTATACATTGCAAGGCCCTACATATACGAAGTAAACATTTAACAATACAAATAAGGGGAACCATTGTACCATGTTGTCTCACAACAAACCTGAACTTAAAACTCTGTCCTAAACTATGAACTCCTTCAATGCAAAATACTGACCATTGACAAATTAGATCATTTCCGGTATAAACTATACGGACCAAAAAGATGATTTACATTTCACAGAGTGCCAACAGTAATCCTTCAACGTTACCCTAAAGTAGCAAGTCGATGGCATCAACAACAAGAGGATATCATCAGGTGAAGAGACAGAAGTGTGCAAGGTAGGCCTACTTTAGAGACAGTTCCAGAAGTCGTACCAAACAACCTTCCTGATTTAAAGATTGAATATGCCCCCAATCCTTTCGTCCACTTTTTCACTAATCTCCAAAACATTGCATCTGCTTTTCCATAAGTGTTGTCTGACTGATGAGGTGTGTGGTTTGAGGGTGACAAGAGATGCACAGTAGGCTACAGTGATGACTTTGACCTACAGTTATGTAGATGGGCCCTCTCAGAAGAATAAAAGTGTTCAAGAGGCCATCATAACATCAATTACATTAACTGAAATGTCCTTCCAAAACTGACAGGGATTCCCCAAGGAGAAACAGCAAGGACAAGATGTAAGACATCTTCCTCGGTGACTGGAATACAACTGAGGTCTTACACCAGAGAACCCGTTTCAATTCCCATCTACATATCTCTTGATGTCCCAGTGAGGGTTTCCTTACCTCCTAAAGTGAAATACAGCACAATTCAACAATTCCAACTCTCGCTGGAATTCACCCGCCAACCAGCTTGACAGGGTTCTGAACCTCAATTTCCTTGGCCAGGACATCAAGGCTCTTGTAATGAGAGTCCATTGCCAGGCCAAACCCAGTCCACAAATAAAGTACCCTATGGTTTAACCCTGGTCACAGGTTTAACCGGGTGCCAGGTCGAACCCAGCCACAAATGTAGTACCTTGTCACAAATGTAGTACCCTTGGTAAGGTCCTATCCCAGCCCCTCTCACATGTTGCACCCTATGCCAGGTTCAGCGGGGGCCACATGTAGTGTCCTATTCCAAATCCCGAGACCTTGACACACAGAACCCAATGCCAGTTCAAACCCTGGCCACACATAAATGACCACCTGCTCACTGAGCAGCTTTGAGCTATAGAACTTTTAAAATAAATAACGTTTTAATTGTACTTTTAATTAAGCTGTGAGATACATAATGTACTTGATGAAATTTGGAAATAAATAAGTTAAGAGTTCACACAATATTAAAAACACCTAATTAAATAATCTAAATCTAATCATTAAATCCCCTGCGATAAACCTGATGGTTAAAGTGGGACCATCAAGTACCATCTTCAACCTAGATTAAGAGAAATTAAAAAATTCATAAACGAACATGCAAGTTGTCAAGATTGACTCAACGTCCCTGAAATGACGTCCGAGCAGTCCAGCAGTTTCCTGACTGAGAAGCCTTCACAGAAAAACGATTGGGTACCCCACCCCCAAGACACAAGCCTTGCTCAGATATTGGACTATTGGACGATCTGAAGACCGATCCCATCAGAAAGATCCCAACCAGGATCTTTTTTTTAACTGAATGTATGTAGATCTCCAGCTGGGGATGCAGAGAAACCCTCGCTAAGGCTTCGCTATATATGGAGGAGAACGTTGATGGGTAGTCGTAGGTTTTGATGTAGTCGATGGATTAGGAGCATCTTGCCCCTGGTGTTTTCAGCTTTGAGAATCCCCGTCACTATCTTGAAGGACGTTCATGCAGCTGATGTCACAAGGGCTTATTCAACACTTGGTTTCCCCCCAGGGGGAATGCCAAAAGAAGTGTAGACTGTAGACACCACTGTTTTCTAACATGAATATCAGGTCACTCAGATGATCATTCGTAAGGCCATACTCATGTGATATACAGTAGATGTAGATATGATGTATCGTGAAATCAGACCGATACATGGAAATTTAGGACCACATCCCTGGAGTTCGTTTTGGTTGAACCCACACAAATCCAGCACTATATTTACACCTTACACCAGAACCTATACTTGCAACACTTCAAACAAACCAGTGTTGTTTTGAGGATCTCCCATGCTCAAAACAAAACCCTTAATATTCAAATCCAGCTGCACCTACAGGTTGAATCAACCAACCAGAAAGACGTCAAACATGAACATGCATAAAAGCCTAGAAACGTATTGACTTAGTAAAGTAGGCCTAATTAATTGACTTACCTTCTAATTCATATTTAAATTGTGTGACTCATAAAAACGGCAAGTTCTTCTTCATAGTTCACCTGTGAAGGAATGGAAGGAGATTAGTTTCAAAGCTCAAATAAGTGCTTTAATCGATTATGTGCAGCAATTAGGCTACTTCATCTACCGTTAATTCATAATATTCAATCTCCCCAATCTTTGGAATGCATCTACACTATTTTTGGAGCAGAAATGTATAGTTGATTGGACTCACTCTTATTATAAAAGTCTATATAAACGAGCCAGACAACATTAACCTATAGAAACTATTCAAAATGTTAACTCTATTCTTTTTTCACTGTATTGCTAAGAAACAGCTTTGAATTATATGGTAGGCCTTCGTGTTGAAATAAAAATAAACTAATGACAGATTAGATGTGACAATATAACAGTTTAAAATAGGTGACGTCAAATAGCAGCGCGAACCAACACAATCAATTCGTAGTAGTGGTCAGAAATTAAATTTTAGAAGTAGGCCTAGGCCTCACTCACAGTCACAGTAGGTCCGGAGAAGTCGGTTCGCTTTGAAATGTCCTCGTAACCAGTGAAAGAGAGGTCAACAAGACCTCTCTTTCTTCCCTTGGTTTAGCTCACCTGTTTAGCTTCCCTTGGTTTAGCTCACCTGTTGCAACAAGGACGCCCTTGTTGCAACAGGTGAGCTAAACCAAGGGAAGATGATGGTGAACTAATTATTCTAACTAAATGCAGGGGCGGCACCTCTGTTTGCCTTGTTAACAAGACGAGCTAGTCTACTTTGAGTGTATTTTTTTCGAAACATCTTGGCCATCCGTCAAGTGCCTGACATGTTCTGCGAGATTTTATCTTTGCCTGCCCGCCTTCAACTGTGAACAGCTTACAGACGGCTTGTTTCGGGCTCCTTTCTCACCGGAGCGTCTCTTCCCTGATTGGCTCGAGTAATCCAGCCTGCCATCACTTGTCAATCACACAGGTTAGTGAACGCAACCCCTCAATTGGCAAGCAACGGAGTGAGTTTTCTGGAGTTTATTTTCATAGTATTGCTATTTTTTTTTTAATCAAAAATCCTATCAAAATCATATTTTTATGACAGGTTGGGGTAAGGGCATCGAACTTGAGGATCCAACAGGTATCATATCAAATACCTTGGCTGGGACGTCACCATGGACCTAGAAGGAAAGGACGTTACCCTAACCATTGATAATAATATACTTACATAGCGTGTTCGACATAACATGCTATATTCTAGTCGGCTACAAAAATAGAATACATAAACAGTAAAGAACAGATTTTGATACTCATGTAATTATTCATACAAAGTAAATTCATGACAACATTACACATTGTATGGTATTTTTTTAATTTCCAAATGACTTGATGTTTAGTAACATTAATTTCTCCACATGATGGAAACCGGGTACAAGCAACTATTGCCCGTGATATCTCTTCAGTTTGTTCTATGTACATATAGTATACATAATTACTGCAGATCCATGTAATATCTAATTCTTTCACTTATTATGCAGACCCTATATCCTTTGGATTGGTGCGCAAACAAGATAAAGGTTTTAACCTTTTACAATAACAATAGCTCCTGCAAAATCAGTTCACATTATGCCAATGATTTTACTGAAAAAAAAGCGCAACAATGTTTGAAATCAATAAAAAGCGGCGACTCTCCTTCGAACAAAATACCAACAAGTTCAGCACAAAATGAATACAGAGAGCGTGTGAAGCATAAAAATACTATGTACAATAATAATATTATAAAAAAAAAAGATCACTCTACTCGCAAGAGTTCATCGCTGAATGAAGGGCTAAAGA
>OOFH01011743.1:1034-12747 GCA_900323355.1 Merlangius merlangus
CGTATTCCAGCACGGAACAGCCCCTTGGCCACGGCACACTTGAGGAGAGGTGTACCGTGGCCAAAGTACAGATGCTAATGAGATGACACGCGCACACGCGCGGATACGCAACGTGAGCTGGATGACGTAGTCCTTGCGCGACCCTTCTTTCTTTATAGGTCCATGACCTTCTTCCCCACAACAATCATTTTAAACAATGGCGGTAAGCGGTTCACGAGTGGGTTCACGTCGGTGCGATAGTGAAGTCGAGTGTTTACTTGAAACTTGGGCCGACGACAGCATTCAGTCGCGGCTGGACACCACGCTTGGTGAGGACGTATTTATCGTATTACGACCTGATGACGTATGTATGAAGGAGCAATCGTGCCCAGGCCACGGCCTTTGGGAGCAGTGTGACCACGGGCCAGCGGGGGGGAGTGGGGAGGGGGGGAATCGTGCTGAATCTTCCTGCAGCACGGAACAGGCAAACTTGCCTAGTGTGAGTGCGCCCTAATGTTCATAAACCCACCAAACACCCAGGTTGCAGTCTGCTGCAGCGTTCCATCCTCGATCCACCGTCATCGTGGTGGTAATAATAAACCAAGATGGCCGACACTTGGCGGGAGGAAGAACCGACTCAGCTGCCCTCAGGTTTGCATAATGGCACCCTTGTCCCGGCCTTCAAGGCGAGGTGAACGCCGGCGCCGCGACGCCCGCTGCTTCTGTTTGTTCCTCGTGGGGGACCCCGCTGCCTCACTGCGGGGAGGTCCCCAAATAGGGCCCGGAATCCAAAAAACATAACTACGAAGAATCCCACTGACCTTCGAGTAAATTGGCCGCATTCAGGAGACGGCGGAATATCAGGTTATCGAGTTGAGTCACGCTGGGGGTCCACACCGGGGGGAAATGATCCGCGGCATTGTCTGCTGCCGCTGATCAAGGGCACGGAGGTGAGGGGGGGGTACGGAGACGGGAGGTTAGACGCCTAAGGTGGTGTTAGTTCTGCACATGGGTTGATGAGCGGTTGGAAGAGAGCTCGGTGTTACCGGGGAACCAAAACAAGACGTTTCACAGCATGGTCCCACTTTGATTCCAGCGCCACCACTGCTATTAAGAGACTAAAAGGGCGATTTCCTTTTCCTGTTCTCGATTCCCGCAAGATTAGCAGAACACATTTTGACAGTGAATGCATATTGTAAGAAGACGGCGTTGAATAAGAAGGGAAAAAAAGAGCGCAGCTGCAAAGACTCAAGAATCTATTGCACTACTTTTAAGTTGTTGATTTCTTTAGAAAGGAAAATAATAGTCATTTTGCGCAAATTGCAGGCCTATCCCTCAACAACTGGGAGAAATAGTTGAAATTGTGCGGGGATAGGGAGGAACACACCCCTCTTGGGGAAAGATCTTCTGGGACAGAATAATGAAATAAGTAATTTCTGCCAACACAGTTCATATTACCTCCCCGTGGCACAGAAACATAAACTCCACGGTGTTCTGACTCGGTTCACAAGAAGGGGGGGGGGGGGATGTTATTACATTATTACAGTGTGTTCCGTGCCTCATCCCCTCTGTAGTTATCGTATTTATGTGTTTTGCACATGAATTGGAGTGAGTGAAGTTGTGCGCCGTGTACAATTACAAAGCCATTCAGCGGAAGCACCTAGCAAAAGGGTTTTATTTTGCGCGGGGGACACAAACCCCTCTAAACATCTCCAGGCGGCGGTGGATGATGATACCTTTATGGTAAATCACCTGGGGCGCCGTCACCCCAGCTCTCAGCACATCTTTACCGCTCTCTGAACACATTCAAACAAAAAGGGATTGTTCCCCTTTCCGGTTCAATTGAATGTTTCCATGTTTTCTTTAAAAAACGCCGGTGATATTCAAACCCTGTGAAGAATGACTGTGAACAATGCACATGTGGTCCACATCTTTATACTCTGAGAATATTTAGCTGTCCTGTCAATATGCTGATAAATATGTACATATCTATAAATGTATATCTATATTTGTGTATATATACATATATGTATACATCTATGTAGTTATATATGCATTTGTATGTATATTAATATATAAATATAAATTTATAGATGTGTATGTACTATGGATATATATACACGTATAAATGTGTATAGGAACTAGAGCTGGGACAATTAGTCGACGTAGTCGACTAGAAAAATTCGTCGACATGAATAAAAAAAAAAATGAAAAAAAGGTTTCGATTAATCGACTAATCGAAAAAAAATCGCTAGATTAGTCGTTAGAAAAATAATCGTTTGGGACAGCTCTAATAGGAACTCCTGACAAGCGAACCCTAAGAGCCCACCCATAGGAAACCCTTACCCCAAAACCAAACCATAGGAAGCAAAACCAAACCCTAAAACTATACTCAAATAGTAAACCCTCATGCTAAATCATACGATTTCAATGAAACCCTTAAACACAACCTATAGAACCCCAACCCTATAACTGAAACCCAAACCCCAAAAGAAAACTTATAGAAACCCACAACCCTAGAACTGAAATCTAAACCCTAAAACAGATAACACTAGAACAGAACTAAACCCTCAAACCCAACCCATAGAACCCTTTAACACTAGAACTAAAAAACTAAACCTTAAAAATAAAAAAACCCAAACACTAGAACTGAAAATTAAACCCTAAAACCCAACTCATAGGTTTTAGGGTTTTATGGACACCCCTAAACCTAACCCCAAAATGTTTAGTTTATATTTGACAGTTGACTAACTAACCAACGATTCCTCAAAATAAAGTTATTCTTTTCCATTAAACCTCGACCAAACTCTGATTCCCCAGATTATCCCAGAGGTCTGTTTCATGGATGTAATTCCTGCAGGGGAGCAAAGATTATTACAATATTCAGATTACAGAGCAAGGGAAATTAATTGGACTAATTAACATACAACTAAATGATGATACCGTTAACACATTTTCATTAACTCAAACTGTCATTCTACGTTGCTGGTGCACCAGGTATTGAATTACAATGAATCTGAATTCATTAGATTATGCAAATGAAAGCTAGGACTAAATGGACGAGTCCTCCTAATGTTCCAGAACACATTTTTACCTTATTGGGTATGTTTTTGAAAAGCATGTGCTTTTCACTGTGATTGACCAGACAATCTATTTTATAGTATTTTATTTAATTATCTTTCCCGCTGTTAGGACCAGGTAGTGCGTTCCACCAGGGATGAGGATCAGGGGAGAGCCTAACATATAGCACCTACTTAAACAGGGTATCTGCAGGTTTCAGCAAGTCAAATTTAAGACTTTTTAAGACCTTTTTAAGACCACCTTGAATGAAATTTAAGACCTAAAACACGCGATGGTGGGGGTTGGCAACAGACGCGAGCCAACATCGGAAACGGACGTCTTCCAGCCAACTGTCCTTGAGTTTGCACCTACCCATTGTCGCAGACTAGCTAGCAAGCGCGCAGATAATGGTTTATATATGCAGCTAGCAAGAAAGAAGCCTCTCTACATGTCCTTCCTGAAAAGTCCCACGAGAAAAATAAAAAAATATAATAGTCCTGCCCCGACAAATTTAAGACCTTGAGTTACAGTATTTAAGACCAGCATATGACATTTGTAACGAATTGAAAACTTTTTAAGGCCTTAAATTTAGAAACATGAATTTAAGACTTTTTAAGGATGCGCGGACACCCTGTTGAATGAACTTCACTCGTCATTCAAGCAACCTGAAGCACTAATCCAAGATCAGTGGGGGATGAAGGCATCGGTACCGAGGACTCAGACATCGGCTCTTTCCCGGTGGACCCCCACCCCGGATCTCAACGCCAATCAAATGACGCTGAATATGCAAATGAGCCGGTGGAGGGAGCGGACCAATCAGAGGGGGGGATTGAGCGGCGCTGACCTTTCCTCTGCAGCGTCTTGGCGGTGACCTTCTTGGCCAGCTTCATGAACTGACTGTCCTCCTCGCCCAGGTCCTCCTCCTCCTCCTCCTCCTCAGCGTCCCGCTCCGAGGGGCCCCTCTGGCCCTTCTGCTCAGACTGACCACAACCGCGGCGCCGGGTTAATGCACATCGTTAGCGCTCCGTGCTACGGCGACGCACACGGCTGTATTAGCATCATCCTACAGCTGCATGGACGGGTTAGCATGATGCTACGGCCACATGGACGTGCTGGCAGTGGCATCCTTCAGTCACTGCTTGCATGCCATGGCTACGCGTATGCATTAACGCCATGCTATGGCTACAGACATGCTACAGCCACATACCTGTGTTAGCATCAAGCTACAGCCATAAGTATGCATTTAGCATCATGCTACAGCCACATGCAGGCATTAGCATCATGCTACAACCGCATGGATGTGTTAGCATCATGCTACAGCCATATGTGTGTGTTAGCGGCGTGCTACAGCCACATGCAGGCGTTAGCGTCGTGCTACAGCCACATGTGTGTGTTAGCATCATGCTACAGCCATATGTGTGTGTTAGCGGCGTGCTACAGCCACATGCAGGCGTTAGCGTCATGCTACAGCCGCATGCATGCAGTAGCATCACGCTACATCCACAAGAATGTTAACAGTCCCTGTTCCAACCACATGCTACGGGTACATGGATGCATTAGCGTCGGGCTAACCAATGATCATCAAAGGACGATAGAAATTGCTTAGATTGCAACAAAAGGCTGAATTAATATATGTACCAGTGGGGCTTCACTGAGGCGTAATGATCAAGGTGTTCAGTCACAATTTAATGCATTAACGGGACTAGCACGAACACACACACACACACACACACAGACCGACACACACACACACCTGCTCCCTGAGCCACTGGTCCCTCTCCAGTCGCTCCTTCCTGCGCTGCAGCTCAGACAGGTCCACGTCTTCGTCCTCCTCCTCTTCCTCCCCGTCTCCACCCATCCGGTCCAGGTCGAAGCCGTCGTCTGTCGGGGAGCAGAGAGAACCAGATGTGTGCTTAGAGAAGGAGCTCTTGGCCCACGGATGAACCCTGGGCCAAACTAGGGGCTGAGCGTTCAACATCTCACCATTCCATTTAGCTTCTGGGTCGTCACTCATGAGTCGACCCAAAGTTTGAAAAAGTTTCCAATGAAACCGAATTAACACTAGACTTAGACAAACTTTATTGTCATTCAAGCCCATTTTCATGTACATGAACGAAATTTCGTCGCAAGGCTCCAGAACCACCAAAAAAAAAAAATACAATATAAATAAAATATAAAAGGAGGCAAGATTTAGACCTATTTCCAAACAAAATAAAATATAGCATCTAAAGAGACAGAAGTTACACAGCTTACACTAAAGGCCTAAAGTAAAAGGATTTTTTTGATTTAGTCATAGAAGAAAGGAATTAGGAACCGCGATTCATACAAGATCCTTTTTCTCGTACACCTAGTTTTCTTTTTATGTAAAACACCTGATGGATTGTTTACTAAACGACTAAATTCAAAAAGCGTGATACTGTCAAGAGCAGAGTATGAGGGCGTAATAAAGGCCTTGACATCCCCCCCTTTAACAAAGTAACCCAGGATGAAACCAAAGCATCTTCTGCACGTCTCCGCGCTGACCAGGGGAACCGTCGGAGCAGCGCGTCATACCGGTGTTCTTCCAGCGGAAGCGGCGTTCCCGCCCGGGCCCTTCGGAGTGCAGGTCCCCGTCGGCCAGGAAGCGCTCCTGGTACAGGCGTAGGCGACGCTTGTCGTCGTCCATCTCCCGCTTCCTGTGGGGGGACGGACGGACGGACGGACGGGGGACCGGGTTACCAGGGCAACCCAACAACTACACACGGTGGTCCATTTGGGGGGGGGGATTTTCAATTGGGGAGAAGTGACATTTGAAACACTAAAATAAAAATATAACAAATGTAAAGTTTTAAAACAAAGCGCCTTTCTATACTTTTTGGGGATCAAACTGGACTTAATAATCACCTTTATTTTTACGCTTACAAAAATGATTTATAAAAAAGAATTATATAAAAAAAAAGGAAGAAAGAAAAACAGATCTGCTGACTACATCTCGGACGCAGGGCTTGATCCGTTCAGCCGAACACAGACAGGCGCTCCCAGTCCAACACGCGGCCCTCAGGTCCTCAACACGTGGCCCCTCAGGTCCTCAACACGGGGACCCCCACCGCCCGTACTCACATGTGGATCTTGTTGACCTGGTCCTGCAGCTCTTCGTCGGAGGGCAGCTCTTCCAGCAGCTCGTCCTCTTCGTACTCGCTGTCCCCGGCGCCGTCCTCGTCCTCGCTGCCCACGTCGCTCCCCGACAGCTCCGCCTCCGAGTCCACGTACTGGGCCAGGCGCCTGGGCCACAGAGGGGGGCGGGGTCAACAGGGGGGTGAACAATAAGCACATTGGTCAGGAGAAGGAGAAACATCGATGTATCTCGGTACAGTACGGACGTTCAGAGAGACAAGGGCCGAGCACTGACAACCACTAGGTTAACCCGTTCCCCGTAAGCAACAAATATAGCTCGGTTAAGAGGCCAACTACTATTTCTTTCTGTAGAGTACAACGGAATTAGAGTCCTTCTCAGGGTATCTGCAGGCTTCAGCAAGTGAAATTTAAGACTTTTTAAGACCTTTTTAATCCCACCTTGAATGAAATTTAAGACCAAAACACACAATGGTGGGGGGGGGGATCCCGCTGTATTAAAACCCAAGCATAGCATGTGTGTCACTCAATGAGACTCGTTCACCTACCCAGTGTCGCAGACTAGCTAGCAAGCACGCAGATAATGGTTTATATATGCAGCTAGCAAGAAAGAAGCATCTCTACATGTCCTTCCTGAAAAGTCCCACCAGAAAAAGAAAAATATAGTCCTGCCCCGACAAATTTAAGACCTTGAGTTTCAGTATTTAAGCAACATTTGCAACGAATTTAAGACTTTTTAAGGTCTTCAATTTAGAAACATGAATTTAAGACTAAGACTTTTTAAGGATGCGCGGACACCCTGCTTCTGGACTATGGCAGCCTTGCGACAGGTCAAAGGTCGGCGGGGCCAACCACGACGGCTCCATGACGACACATGCCTCTACCGGCTGATATGTCGCTTATCAAGAGTGAAATGACACTAATAAAAGGAAAATAATTAATTAAAAACACGCATTAAGGGAGTAAAGGAGGAACTACTTACATCTTCTTTTTCTTCTTCTTCCTCGTCGCCTCCCGATTAGACGGAAACAGAGCCTGCATCTCCTCCTCCTCCACCTCCTTATCCTCCTCGTCCTCCTCCTCACCGTCGTCCTCTTTGTCTTCATCGCCGTCCTCCTGGAAAGACGCAGCGCAACAACTTAAAAAGACGAGGAGGTCTACTCGTTGCTGCGTAACCGATGGAAACGAAACCCCCAGGAGGCAACCCGCAGCACAAAGACACATAACGGACAAAAAAAAACACGGCTCTAAAAAAGAAACTTTCTTAATATTAATATGAAGAAAAAGATGAAGAAGTATGTGAACATTAAGGGCTTTTATTCCAGCGGACTGGATCCTAATCAAAGTAAACCAATCACATTGAGTCGTGGGTGACTCACATCTTCACTCTGGCTGCCAACATCAGAGAGGAGTCTGAATTCACAGTCTTCCTCATCCTCCTCCTCCTCCTCCTCCTCTTCCACTACAGGCTTCTTCTTACTGAAGCGGGGAGATTCATCACATTGTGACACATTAAGGCAGTGGAATCAATAACGTTCACCTCAAAGTACCGTTAATGTAGTGACAAAATGCACTCGTTAAAAAAATGTAACCAATGGGATAAGGAGTAAAGAAAGGCAATGTGTGTAAGTACCTGCTGTCAGAAGCTGAATGCATCTTGGGGCTGGGCAGAGACGGCATAGAGTCCTCTGAGCACCGTGGAAAGAGGTGAACACAAAGATTAAGATTTAGATACACCAAAACAATCCATCTTCAAGCAGGGGTAAAACACTGGACTAACTAAACAAACTTTAGTTGTGAGCATACTATGACTTGTTAACTACATTAGAGAACATAGGACTCACACAATCTCCAATTGCATTAGGAAGAATTACAGGCTATCTGCAGGTTTCAGCAAGTCAAATTTAAGACTTTTTAAGACCTTTTTAATACCACCTTGAATTAAATTTAAGACCTAAAACACACGATGGTGGGGGGGGATCCCGCTGTATTATAACCCAAGCATAGCATGTGTGTCATTCAATGAGACTCATTCACCGCCCCATTGTCGCAGACTAGCTAGCAAGCGCGCAGATAATGGTTTATATATGCAGCTAGCAAGAAAGAAGCCTCTCTACATGTCCTTCCTGAAAAGTCCCACGAGAAAAAGAAAAATATATAGTCCTGCCCCGACAAATTTAAGACCTTGAGTTACAGTATTTAAGACCAGCATATTTAGAAACATGAATTTGAGACTTTTTAAGGATGCGCAGACACCCTGAATTAGCCAAACACCCAAAAGTCCTAGAAGCGTCCAGCCTTCCTCACCTTGATCAGGGAACTTCCTAGAGCCGAAGCCCATCAGCTGGTCCATGGTTTCCAGCTCCGCCTCCCCCTCCCCCTCCCCCTGAGCCTGTGTGGAGGGGAAGGCCCCCGAGCACAGCCCCAGCAGCTCGTCCTCCTGGCTCTGCCCTCCACCTCGGCTGTCCCTGGTGGAGGCGGCGCTGCCCCCGCTGGCCTCCATCCCACCACCACCACCACCACCCCGCCCCCCGGTGAAGGCCCCGGAGCACAGCCCCAGCAGCTCCCCCATGTTGGCGTCCATGGCGTTCTCGTCCAGGCTGTCCAGGATCAGCTGCCTCTTGTGGTGCGCGGGCACCCCCGTTCGGGGCCCCACGTTCAGGTAGCCGTCGGCGTCCAGGAGCTGGGAGTGGGTGTCGTCCTCCAGGCTGAATTGGCCCCGCGGGGCGCCCAGGGGCCCCGAGTCCCCCCCGGGGGAGGAGGGGGCGTACAGGTCCTGGGAGTCCTCCACGGGCAGCGAGAGGGACGGCTCGGACATCTTCCCCGAGCTCTGTCGGGGAACGTGGACGCGTTTAGGTGGATGCCCCCGTATGAAGACATTACAGCCCGACCGATAAAGGATTTTTAAGGCCGATACCGACACAAATATTTGGTGATTTAAAAATCCAATATTCCGATAGATCGGCCGATATACATTTAAAAAAGAAATCCCAGAAACACGCAACAAAACATAAACAGATTTCCCTAACATTGGTCATTTGTAGTTATTTACGAGTCCTCACTTAAATAATAAGGTAATGCAGTTTAAAAATGAACTTATACTTATACGTTTTACTGTCACGGCAGAAAAGTCAAAATCAAAAATTAACTTATCAATTAAGTTCTGATAAATAAAATGCATAAAAATACAAACTTAAGATATCAAACCCAAATTCCTTAGAATAAATACACAATAACAATAATAATAAATATATATATTTTTTAAATATGGAAACGCCTAATATCGGCTCTAGAAGACATTACTGCAGCTGAATGTCATTAAGGATCAGGTCGTCGGACATTTGGGAATCGAACCCAGAACCTTTTTGTAGGGGAGTCAGCCGCCATAACCACTAGAATAACTCCAACATAAAAATATATACAAGCCATCTAATGCTTCCTACAATACCCTGAGCATACATTCCTAGCTTGGGTTGACCCCGTCGGGAATCGAACTCCCGACCCTGGCAGTGCCGACGCCCTGCTCGTCGCTGGCCTCACCTTGGAGGCGGAGCCTAGGAAGTTGGGCCTGAAGAAGCAGGGAGAGGGAGAGCGGAAGAGGGCGGAGCTGACCCCGCCCCTTCCTGTGGACCGCTGATGACTGACAGGCTGGTAGGAGGGGATCATGGAGCCCAGCAGCTCGAAGCTGCTGTTGTGACTGTTGTCCTTGGCCAGGGATAGAGAGTCCTCCTCTTCTGATGCGGAGAGAGAGAGAGAGAGGGAATACAAAACAAGACACATGGGATTCATTAGGCTTCAGAACTGAATCACAGCTCTCCAGGGACAGCTGAAGAATGGGCCCCTTGTTTTAATTAGCCAGACACAGACTGAGCTGAAAACATGTCGGGCGGTGAAAGACAAAACTCCTTAACGAGGGAGTCAAAACTAAAAGCCATTGAACTAATTATTGTCCTGACAAGAGAAAACGACAACATTAAGGGGATGGACGTTAGGGCTCTCCGGATGAGGTGTACTGACCCATTTTAGCATCGCCGTCTGGGCCTGAAGGAGCCGTCTTCCTGACCCCGTCCCTGGATCAAATCAAAACCAGACAACCAATCGGTGTTCAGTACCGTATCCCAGCTCGCATGTGAAATGAAATACCATCTGGTACACAAAACACACAAGCACACATCCTATACACCGTTATACAGATGTAACACAACTTCCATTTTGTAAACAAAACTATTCCAAGGCCCTTGAAACATCAGTTAAAGACAAACCTATTCATGCAGATGCATCTTAACGGACTAGTGCGTTGTAAAACCATTACAAGTTTTGTTTGGTTAAGTAAATACTGTACAACTCTTTGCCAATTTCTAAACTTTCGACCTCGAGTCGCGCTGAATCCCTTTCTGTAAACCCACGCCTCTCGGCGAGGTGAAAGCCCAGACAGAGTGGGGACGTACATGCGGGAGCAGGAGTTGCCGGCGAACAGCATGAGGGACCCGTCTCCATTCATGAGCTCCCTGATGGAGGGAGAGGGCTTGAACGCCGCGGGCGACGGGCTTCTGATGCCGGGAGCCACGCTGCAGTCATCCTCGTCCTCGTCTCCTCCTCCTCCTCCTCCGAGCAGGTCGTCCACCCCCTGGGGGGGGGGGAGGTACAGGTGGTTAGACACACTGGGGGGAGAGTCGCGGTCATACAGAAGGATGGGGAAGCTAACCAACGTGGACACTGAAGCTATTGTGGTAATGTAATTGACATTTGATTAGGTTACATCCGCACTCAATCACTTTCTGCCAGTGCCCGATTTTTAAACGGGAAGACTTCCCATGCCTCGACCCCTGTTGCATCCTACGTTTATCTTCATGTACAGACATTGAAAAATTGCCATCTTATTGCGGTCCGATCTTGTCGTATTGCTGACACCAAACTGAGCTTGAGCATTCTGTACAAAAGATTCGATATTAGATTTTTTTGAATTTTAGTTAAAAAGCCGAAATGCAACCTTCCAACTAACAAAGAATTAAAACAATGCATCGTTACACACACAAGGTGTTTCCTCTACGCTTCCCATTTAAGGAGAGGTGGGCATCGCAAAAAATAATAATTGTAAGTGTCAATATCATAATAATGGTACATTGAACCCCAACTTATGAAAAGGATCCCACTCAACACTCCAGTCACACACACACACACACCTCTGCCTCTGAGTCGTCAGTCATCTCCTCTTCCTCCTCCTCCTCTTCGTCTCCCTCTCCACACTCCTCGTTGTCAAGGCGATGGAGGGCGGCCTTGCGGACCCTCTCCTCCTGCCGGCGCAGCGCCATGGCCTGCTGCAGTCGCTGCTTCAGACCGCTCAGCCTCTCTCCTGCAGGGGGACGGGGGGCGGATGGACAGCACCGACATGTTACTACTTATAACAGTAACATGTAGCTGCTTCAAGGAGTCACATGTTACCGTCTGCTTCTTACTGTGACATGTTACTATGTTGAGTACCAACATGAGTGCTGACCACAGCAACATCCGTTGCTGTGGTCAGCACTCACATGTTGGTACTCAAAATAGTAACATGTTGCTA